>BRZM01000560.1:0-30802 GCA_033238685.1 Lates japonicus
TAACCTCTCCCATCTCTACCCCCTTACCCTAACCCTAACCTTAATCCTACTCTATCTTACCCCTAACCCTAACCTGGACCTCACACCATTTGATAAACCCCCTAACTTAACTTAATGAGACCTTGACCCTAACCTTAAATACAATCTAAAACAACCAGAAGGTTAACCACACTCTGAATTAATCCCAATCCAGAACCAAAAACCCTAAAAGGAGAAACAGAATATAACCCAACCTTCCGGCCTAACCTTAACCTCAATAAAAATCCCCCATGGGACTAAAATAAGACCCATTGTTGTAGAAAGGGCACATTGTACGGGGAGCCTAGTAGCGATATGCGTCAGCCCGTGCATTTCCTTTGACCCTCTACACCAAACCGTTGAGTCGGCGGACCAAATGGGGAGGATCAAAGAGATATTCTACTAACCCTAACCCGCCTGTGCCATCGGACAGTCCGGGTTCCCTAGAGACACAAGTGCCCCTTATTCTAACATCTACTCTATTCTAACATCTACCTCTTTTTTCCTCTCCCTTCCCTCCCCTGGGAGGGATCTTGGATTCCCCTTTTTGGGGGGGTAGGGAGAAACAGGTTAAGCCTAATCCGGCTGGGCTGTGGTGAAGCGTAAAATCAGCCTTAGTGCTGTGACGATCCCACAGCTTATACCTGTTCCTACTCCCTGCTTCTTTCTCTCTCTCTCTCTCTCTCTCTCTCTCTCTCTCTCCCCCCCCCCCTTTTTTTCCCCCCTCTCTCCACCAGGAGACAACCTAATTTGTCTGGATCGGTTTATCAGTTTAATCACCCTTACTTACCATATTTTCCTCCAAAAAAAATGTTTTTTCCCCTCTTTTTTCTTTGGGAACCCGATCACCTTAAATTTATATATATATATATATATATATATATATATATTTAAAAAAATAATAATCAAAACATACCCAAACTAAAAAATCTGCTTTACTTTAATGAAGAAAAAAAAACAACCAAAAACACCCTAACAATAACAAACTACTCTCCTTCTTCCTCCTACCACCCAGAACCAAAATGGCCTCTCGACAATTGAATGACTTCCAACTCTTGGTCCGAGCGTTCTTCCAGCTACTCAAGACCCGACACCATCTACATCATGTCGAACGATCCAAGGGAGAAAAACCTAGCCCCAAACACTTTCAACAAGTCCAAGGTTGGCTTAAAGGAATAGTTCAACCAGCCTGGCCCACAGACCCCACCATGGTACTACTAAATGCAAATGCAACCAACTGGACCCACACCGCCCTCCAGATCCTGGAGCAACATTACAACAAGACCCTTAAAAAATGCCAACAAGACATTAATTCCCTAAACCAAGAAAATTGGCAGACGGCCTGGAAGAAAGCCCTGGAGTGGACCAAGCGCCATTTACCCCATATGCAACAAGCAACTATTGAACAAACAAGAGGAGATCTCCTTACCTTAGGCCTTGAACTAACACCCCTAAACCCTGGAACCTCACAACAGGATACCTGTGGATCCAAACCAACCCAAAAGGGGAAACGGAACCAGAGGAGTAACCAACCAACCTCTACCCCGAACACACAAAACCCCAAAAAAACTTCAAACCTATCCCCACCAATGACCAAAAGAATGACCCCAGCAGAACCATCCAGGGAAGAACCCCAACTACAACCACTAACACGGGCTCCCTCACAAACAGAAACAAACCCAAAAAGACCAATTTCACCAACACCAAGTGAAAAAACCCCTCCCAGAAAGAGACACAGACCTGAACAATCCACTGATGTTCCCCTCGAGTTCTCCCCCCCACCTGAGCAAAACTCAGGAACAACTGACCCTACAGAGGAACCTGGACAAAAGAATGGGCAGAACAATGATCCACAAACGACTCAAAACCCTGAGGAGTCGCTAGATAAAACCTACCCAACAAAATCCAACCCCGACAACAAAAATCCCCTCGACAAAAGATCTTTGGCGACAACGGAGAGCCTTATCAAAAAACTCACACTCTGCCCTAAGAAAAAGAACCCCTCTTCTAAAAAAAACCAAGCGGTTAAACACTCCCACAAAAGAATCCCATATGGACACTTCCCTGGGTTTTAAGAATACAGACAAAACAACCCTAACAGAGCGATCGACAATCAGCAAGACACCTCCGTACCAGGCCCATGACCCCCTGGAAGAGTGGCTTATGAACCCAACAATAGACACCTGGGAACCTAAGGAAATCCACAAACCCCAACCCCAGAGAACACCCAGGAAACAAACCAGAACTAAGAGAGCTCAAACCCCACCGGGTCCCTCTAACCTGGACCAGGACCTGGATGAACTTATCAGAGCTTTAAGAGAGACTACAGAACCTTTCCTTTTCACCAGACACGAACACAGGGGTGATAAAACCTCCAATTGGTTGCTCAAACCCCAACGCCCATTCATAATCATGGGAGACTCAAACATGGCAAGACTTCCTTGCATACCTGACACCTCAGTTCAAGTGGACTGCTATCCGGGGGCCAACATAGCAAATGCTACCCATATCCTGAAGAACAAAACCCCAACATCTCCAGAAACTAATATAGTGATCCTATCCTTTGGATTAAACAACAGGAACCAAGGCAACCCCACACTATTGCGACAGGCAGTAACACGCCTCATAAAAACAGCAAAAGATACTTTTCCATTTGCCAAAATATACATACCTCTGATCTCCTTTTCTGAACATCTCCATATAATGGTCCAGAGAAACATCCGAGAACTTAACCACATCCTGAAAGAAAGCGACCACCATATCCCCCGCTTACCCCACCCTTCTTTCAAGACCAACATGGACAGAATCCATTGGACTCCAGAAACGGGAGAGGCTATGTGGAAACTGTGGAAGACTTTTTTAGGACTAACTCCCTGTCCTCAAGACTCAGTGGACAATCCCAGGACAAACGATTCCCCACCAATAACACCAACCCACAAGAACAAGCCCCACTAACTGAACCAGGAAACCAGAGGAACCAAGAACAGAAGGAAACCCTTACCCAGATACAACCAGGGACATCTGACCCTAAAGTCCCAACCAACACCAAAATCAAATCAGTAATAAATTTAGCTCCATCTTTAACTCTACCAACAACCCATCTGCAAGTCTTACAAAGGGGACTCTCATTTATCCCAACCTCAACTATGGTTAGTAATATTCGAGAATCCCTGGCAGGCCACATGCAACTTTACCGCCGACGATTAAAACTGGCAGTCCATTTCAATCAAACAGAAACCCCCACACTCCCACCCTTTCATCTGAACTCATCCTGGGAACCAGAGGACCACTGCCTCCCTACCAATCTCTCCAATTTAATCCAAAAAGATCGCCAGGATGTGAACAATTTTAGGAGATTCCCTGAAAAACCCAATCTCTCAAAACCAGAAGAGAACGCATTACAGGAACTCAGAAACCTACATTCCATTGTCATTAAACCAGCTGATAAAGGTTCAACAGTGGTCCTCATGAACCGATCAGACTACATCCAAGAAGCTACTAGACAACTACAGGACCGAAACTACTATAGACAACTAGCTAAACCCATTTTTCCACAAACAAAAGAGCGAATTCACCAAATCCTCAATCAACTAAAAACAAATGGGTTCCTAACTAAGTCACAACTCATCTATCTCAAAGGACAGGACCCTCCCAGGCCCCGATTCTTCTACCTACTTCCAAAAATCCACAAACCCCCGGATTCTTGGCCAGTACCCTTCAGAATTCCCCCCGGAAGACCAATAGTCTCGGACTATGGGAGTGAATCATATGGCTCAGCCGAATTCATCGATCATTTTCTCACTCCCCTGTCCATGAACCATCCCAGCTATATTAAAGATACCAATGATTTTATTTCCAAAATCAGAACCCTCACAATCACCGAACCATCCTTCTTATTCACAATGGATGTGGAAAGCCTATACACCAATATCGACACAGAACTGGGCATGAAAGCAATCCAAACAATCCTTCAGAAATACCCAGACCCTAAACGCCCAGATAGGACACTGTTGGAACTCTTATACATTAACCTCACATGCAACGACTTTCAATTCAATGAAAAATACTTCCTACAGACCAAAGGCACTGCCATGGGCAAGAAATTCTCCCCAGCATATGCCAACATATACATGGCAGAATGGGAAGAAACGGCCTTCCAGAAATGCCCTAAGAAACCAAAAATATATCTTCGCTTTCTGGATGACATTTTTGGAATCTGGACACATTCAGTTGAAGAATTTGATGAGTTTGTAAATACTTTGAACCACCACCATCCATCCATTAAACTTCCACCCACTCTACACAACTCACAAGTTAACTTCCTGGACACAACAGTTTTCAAGGGACCCAATTTCCTGGAAACTGGCCGGTTTGACACCAAGGTCTATTTCAAACCAACAGATTCACATGCCCTACTCCACAAAGAAAGCTTCCATCCAAAACATACCTTTAAAGGTATTGTCAAATCACAACTGTTGCGTTTTGAGAGAATCTGCACCAGAACCGAGGACAGGGAGCAAGCCACGCAAATCCTGTTCAGGGCCTTGCGCAATCGAGGATATTCCAGATCCTTCCTTCGCCAAATTCAGAAACAAACCTTCTCAAAGGGAACACAACCTACCCCAGGGACGCCACAGCCTGTCAAACCCCCACTTCCTATCACATCTATATTTTCTTCCCACTGCGTCAGAGCCCACACAATTCTGAAAAGAAACTTTGACACTCTGATGCACAACTCAGAGGTCCAGAAACGATACAGGGTCATTTCAGCATTCAAAAAGAACCCTAACTTGAAGGACCTACTAGTAAGGGCAAAACTCCAGCCAGAAAAAACAAGGTCCAAACGTACCAGAACAGCCCCTGTTGTAACCAATCATCAAACTAAGGCACGGTTCTTAACACAACCAGGACTTCACTTGTCCACCTCCAACTGCGTATACCTCATATACTGCCGACAATGTGGGGCACAATACGTTGGACAAACCAAAAACACTCTAAGGGTATGTCTTCAGGCCCACCGACATAATATCCAGAAAGGATTAAAAAGCAATACCCCTTTGGTACAACATTTCCAACAACATGGACTCACCAGCATCCGGATGATTGGACTGGAAAGCCAGGCAGGTTGGTCGGCAGGTCAAAGGAGCCACGCAGAACGACGGTGGATCCAGAGACTCAACTGTAGATACCCACATGGACTGAACGAGTTATCCTGAAAAGAATCCAAGAAGAGACATTGATTTAATCAGAGACGGGTCCTTTCATATTTCAAAAGACCTTCATAAAATGACCAAGAAACAGAACTGTACATAGTCCAATTTAATTATTATTATTATCCTCACCTTTTTCCAAACCGTTAATTAATAAAGTTTGACTTAGCTTAATTGACCAATATTAAACAGTTCATCAGTTGCATAATATACATCAGTTCATCCTTTTTCATTACCTTTCAATAAAAATCTTAAAATTGAAACCAGTTATTTAATTGTTGAAATTGTTAAATTGTTCAAATCTTTAACACTTAATAAAGACCAATAAAATCTAAAGAAGACTCGTCTATTTTTCTTAGATATGTAAAATAATTTATTAGATAACATAAGGACAAGAAAGGAAACAGTAAGGAGAAATGAAACAATTGATCTTATTTCCCCAAAACACTTAGTTTATAACATTTGAATCTGAAATGAGAACGGGCTCTCCTTGTTCGTCATAGATACTATTTAATACTCATATCAGAACCATTTAAGTCTAACACCAATTTGTACCTAACAACAACCAATCTCCCTTCTGACTCATCCTTATTAAAGAAATTTTTTCTCTCTCTCACCTACCACAGAGGTTTTGACCTCTGAAAAACAGTAAAACTGAACGGGAAACCTCTATAGGATCCATAATGATCCAGATGGAGAATCCATGTTCAAACATCAACCCATTTTCATCTATTTTCATCTATCTTCATCTATTTTCATCCAGTTCATTCACTTATATTTTTATTCATTTATTCATCTATCTATTTACTTGTTTACTTATACGTTCATCTATTAACTCTTCTTCACCTCTTTAAAAAACTTTCTTCTCTTCTCCTTTTCCTCTTTTACCCTAACCCTTACAGAGGCTCAGTCTGAGTCTCTGCTGTTACAGTTTAAAAACACACGCTCACAGTTCAACATGACGCAGACACGCACTCACACACCTAACCTGACGTTAACGTGGCGGACTCACCTGAGAGTTTTCTGAGCAGAGCTGGATCCGGTGTCTTCATCCTTCCCCTCCTTCTCTGGACTCAAAGAGAGACTCAAAGCTGCTGCCACACGACCAATTACGGTGTTTGGCACACTCACCCGTGGCGTTGTGATGCGTTGACGAAGGGTTGTAAAAACCACACTCTTCCTCCTGTTGTAATGTTTGGAGCTTTATTGATCAGTGATCAACTCATGGAGCTGTTTCGTTGCGTTTGAACCTGTTCAGTCATTTCCTGTCACTATGTGAATGTGCTGGGGGTGGAGGGTGGGGGTGCTGCTGAAGCTGCAGATACAGTGAACAGGTAGTTTCAGGACCTGACTGGTTCATCTCTGCACACATTAATAATTTATACTGTTTTAATCTGATTTATTTAAACTCATTCATTTTAATGTTTTTCTTCCTCTGCTCGTGTTCTTTGGTCTGATTCTCAGTTTGTCTGGGTTTAATTTTTCTGTTTAAAATAAAAACTGCTCTAACAGTAAAAATTAATATTATATTTATATTTATTTAATATATTTATTTAAAAAGTCGAGTCTCTCACAGCAGCCACAGGTAACATTAGCATCAGAAACCTCAGAACTTGTGTTTGTGTGGAGACTTTAATAATAAAACATCATGAACCTTCTCACTGTGAGGAGACAGAGCTGAACCACTGAACCACCTGAAAATATAACTTAGAAAACAGCAAACTACAGGAAGAGAAACAGGAAGTTACTGACATCCCCCTCATTTCCTGTTCAAGAGGTCCGAGGTCAGGTGACGTCTCACCTGTAAACATGGAAGTTAAAACAGTTTCTGCTCTTTATTAAAACTGGACAGAGGTCAGAGGTCATACTCAGTGATGTCATCATACTCTGGTTTGTTTCCTGTCTTCCTGCTGCAGCAGATTGACACCAGCAGGACAGTGCAGATGCAGTACGGACAGAAGACCACTAGATAGCAGAAGAGTCTGAGCACAGAGACAGAGGAGGCTCCTCCACCTCCTCCTCCATCTTCTCCTCCTCCTTCTTCACCTTCTCCTCCTCCTTCATCTTGTCCTCCTCCTCTTCTTCACTCAGAGTCTCTTCTTTCTCCACAGTCAAAGTTTTCAGCTGTGATCTTGTAGATTTTTGGTCCAGAAACTCAGACGACTGAAAAACATTTTATTCATTTTATTTGTAAAGTGACAGAAACATGAAGCCTTAACAACAACATTAATAATTAATCAATACATCTGTTTTTAATTTAACAGAGACAGAAATATTAGTTTCTCCTGGATCCTAACGTCTCAAATTAAACTTATATTATTATATTATTTAACTTTATTTATTGGATCAATAATAACTGGAGAACTAAACTCAGATCACTGATTTAAACATCATCACTCTGAGCTCTGTCACAAAGAAAAACATGAGACTGAAGTTTGGACATTTTATAACCACAGAGAGGAAAACTGATCAACTGATTATTGATCAGCAGCTCAGTGTGCATCCGTGTGTGTCTGATGACAGCATCAGTGACCAATCAGAGATGAGTGTCCTCATGGTCAGATGTTAGATTTCTCCATTCAGAACTCCATTCAGATTTCACAGCGTTTAAGAAGCTTCTTCTCCACATTCACTTTCTTTGGATTTGACTGAAAATGTTTCAGCAGCTGATAAAATGTCCTTAAAGCACAGTCCTCGAGGTAGGGAGAGTGTGTGTGTGTCTGTGTGTGTGTGTTGGCATCATTTCTTTGTTTTCTTCTGTCGATCCAGAAATTTTTGTCGTCTCTCAACTGGAATCTCATCCAGACTGATCCCATGGTTACTGGCCCTGAGAGACAGACAGGTGAGAGGCAGACAGGTGACACAGAGACAGGTTTGATTGATACACTGATGTAAACTGATATCTGACAAATGTGTAACATTAGCTGATGGTTGTGTAGCGTTAGCTGATGGTTGTGTAGCGTTAGCTGATGGTTGTGAAGCGTTAGCTGATGGATGTGTCGCTGTGTGAGTTGTTACCCTCCGGTGAGGTCTGGAGGAACAGGAAGTGGTTTGGTGAATCCATCTCGACCAATCAGCCAGTATGTGTCCTCTGAACCCTTCACCTGTGAAACAGAAAACACCTGTTTATCTTCACTGTCACAGTCTGACCCACAGTCCAACCCTCACCCGGTTTCTGTAGATCTGCAGTTTAACCTCTGTTAACTGCTGTTAACTAACTTTAACCCTTTTATTTTTAATGTTAAATGTCTTTGTATAAAAGTCTTTTCTGTGACTGACACAGTTAAATCTGTGATATAATGAAAGTCTGAGGCTGCAGCAGGTGGGGCAGTTCGGGCAGGTGAGGCGGGTGAGGCAGGTGGGGCAGGTGGGGCAGGTGAGGCAGGTGAGGTGGGAGGAGCAGGTGAGCATACCTGTGCCTTCCTGGTGTCAAAGTGGTATCCCAGTTTGAGACTGGTCAGGACCTTCACTGTGCTCAGACTGATGTGGATCCTGTAGGCTGCAGACCACAAACACATCATCAATACTGATGATCAGGTCATTGATCAGATCTGATCAGATCCCTATCTGAAGAGAAATCTTGAGCTCAGGTCTGATGATGATGTCATTTCCTGTCTTTACGTACGCAGTCCTGTAGCTTCCATGTGCGACGCCGTCGTCACCGTGTCTCCAAAAAGACAATACCTGGGCATCGTGAGGCCGACCACACCTGCTACGACAGGACCTGAGGACCAGAGAGGAGGAGGTCTGAGAGGAGGTCTGAGAGGAGGACGAGGTCTGAGAGGAGGTCTGAGAGAAGGAGGAGGTCTGAGAGGAACTGGTCTAAGAGGGACTGGTCTGACAGAAAGTGGTCTAAGAGGAAGTGGTCTGACAGAAAGTGGTCTAAAAGGAACTGGTCTGAGAAGAACCGGTCTGACAGGAATTGGTCTGGACTGTACCTGAGTGCAGTCCGATGCGGATCTTGACTTTGATCTCAGGCATGTGTTTGATCTTAAAGGCTCCGATCGAATGCAGGATGTCCAGAGACATGTTGGCAACTTCAGCTGCGTGTCGAGTCCCATTCCTGTTGGGGACGCCTGAAGCCACCATGTAGGCGTCTCCGATGGTCTCTACCTGTAAACACAACACACTACAATAACACGTCAAAACAAATACAACACAAACCACGACACAACACAACAACATGACACAACACAACACAAACACAAACACAAACACAAACACAAACACAAACACAAACACAACACAACAACACCACAACCCGACACATGACACAACACATCGACACAACACAACACATGACACAACACAAACACAAACACGACACGACACGACACGACACGACACGACACAACACAACAATATTACACAATACAACAACACGACACAAACACACACACACAAATACAAAACAACACAAAGGTCAGAACAGCCTGATGGACACTGGATTTTCCCAACGTTCAGTGAATGTGACGTGAATCTCTGGTTAGAAAATGAATCTGATGTTCAGAGGTCAAAGGTCAGGAGAGTCGTTACTTTGTAGACGTCATGAGAAGCGATGATGGCATCAAACATGGTGTAGAGGTCGTTCAGCAGGTCGACCACCTGCACGCACACACACACACACACACACACACACAGATACACACACACACAGACACACACACACACACACACACACACACAGACAGACACACACACACAGACACACACACACACTCTGTCAGTGTCACAGTAAGAAGAGGATCAACAGACATTAAATCAGTTTGTACCTCGATGGGTTCACTGAGCGCTGAGATGGTCGTAAATCCAACGATGTCACTGAAGTAAAGAGTGGAGTCTGAATAATGTTCAGGTTGAACCGGTTTCCCTTTCTTCAGAGCCTGAGCCACAGACCTGAAACACACAGTTACACTTATTAATCACATGAAAACAAACAACTCGTCCTCAAATCCTGTTTCTGAGTCTGTGTTGATTTGATGTTTATTCTCCTGTTTTTACTTCAGTCATTAGTTCATATTCTGATGAACAGCAGCTGATCAGCTCCTGGTGTCAGTGAACGCACCAATGTTCAGATAATTCAGTTTTACTGTGACACTGAAGGAAACTTAAAAACAGGAGGATTCTGAATGAAGTTCTGCAGCCTCTGTTTCCTCTGAGCTTTATTCTGAAAGGACGCCAGACACAATGATATCCACAGGAAGTGAGGTCACTGGATCAGATCAACATGTGGTTCAGGTCTCTGAGTTCAGCTCTGACTCAGTCTGGATTCAGGTTCAGGTCTGACTCAGTCTGGATTCAGGTTCAGGTCTGACTCAGGTTCAGGTCTGACTCAGTCTGGACTCAGTCTGGATTCAGGTTCAGGTCTGACTCAGGTTCAGGTCTGACTCAGACTGGACTCAGACTGTAGTTCAGCTCCACGGCCTCCAGGTGTCACTACTCTTCTTCATTGGTGTTGAACGTGTCTTACTTTGGAAGCAGCTGTCCGACTAGTTTCTCCGTCTTGTTTCTTTCCACCTCCAGTTCGTCCGTTCGTTCTCGGATCAGATCCTCCAGGTTTGAACTGTACTGCTCCAACATCCGCAGCATTGAGTTCGATGATGTTCGCCCTCTTCCCTCTGTTGATGCCCCGAAACTGCACACACACACACACACACACACACACACACACACACACACACACACACACACACAAACACAAACACAAACACAAACACACACACAAACACAAACACAAACAAACACAACAGAAAGTCATTGTTAATGAGACAGTTTCTCTCCTGCAGTTCTCAGGTGAACCAGCAGGTGGAGCCTCTCACCTGTTTGAACACGTCGTCAAAACTCGGCCTTTTACTCGGGTCCTCGTTCCAACACTCGTTCATCAGACTGAGACACTCGGCCGGAGCCTCGTCCACCGACACGACCGGTCTGCAGAGAGGAGGGGGCTGCTTCAGACGCTCCACGATCTCTGACAGACAGACAGGTGGAGAGAGAGACGGGTGGTCAGACAGACAGACAGACAGGTGGAGAGAGAGACAGGCGGTCAGACAGACAGGTGGAGAGAGAGACAGGCAGTCAGACAGACAGGTAGAGAGGAGACACACCGTCATTAAATGCAGCGTCCGTGAGATCACTTCCTGTATGATGATGGAGAAACTGAAAACGTCTCCGGCAAACGAACCTCCACGAACCGGATTCCTCAAGAGCTCCGGAGCCGTCCACAGCAGCTCTGAGAGAGAGACAGGTGGAGACAGAGAGAGACAGAGAGACAGGTGTAGAGAGAGAGAGAGACACAGAGACAGGTGGAGAGAGAGACAGGTGGAGAGAGAGAGACAGGTGGAGAGAGAGACAGGCGGAGACAGAGAAAGACAGGTAAAGAGAGAGACAGGTGGAGAGAGAGACAGGTAGACGGCCTGTCTGTGAACTTTCGTTCCAACATCAGAAACATTTTGAACTCATTAAATATTTAGATCAAATTCACATTTACATTTAATCTGTGTTTTAATTCACATGTAATATTTATATCTCAGTGATATTTGTATTTAACTGATATTTGTATACTTATATTTAATATTTACATGTAATACTTATATCTCAGTAATATCTTTACATGTATATTTAATGTATGTTTCCTGTTTTCACCTTGTGGGTCGTCAGGAAGACTGAGGCTCTGAGAGTGAAGGATCATGGGAAGGCCATAGTCAGTGATTTTCAGAACAAAACGTCCATCGACTAAACAGTTTGTCGACTTCAGTCGACCGTGACTCAAACCTCGTAGATGCAGATACTTCATCCCCTGAAACACACACACAGACACACACACAGACAGACAGACACAGACACACACACAGACAGACACACAGACACATAGACACACACACAGAAACATGGTTTATTATCATCAGACAGTTTAAAAAGCTCAGAGAAACAGAAAGAGCTGAAGCTCAGAGCTGAGTCTCTGCAGCCTGAAGGTTCAGTGTGTGATTAAATAAATGTCTCATTAACTAAAGCTGTGATTTGTTTAATGACTGACGCTCAGTCATCTTCAGACTTTAACTTTGAAAGTGGGACAGGAAGTTGGTTCAGAGGGGATTAAAGGATCAGCAGAGAGCCCAGAGTCCAGAGACCAGGACACTCAGAAAGTACCCTCTCCCTGAGTAATAGTAATAGAAGTAGTAGTAGTAGTAGTAGTAGTAGTAATAGTAATAATAGTAATAGTTATGGTTAGTTGCTAGGCAGTCGTATAGAAAGCCATTTTATCATTTATTCCATGTCTCTGATGTCAGACGTCACTTTGCTTCAGTAGTTTGGTTTTTGTTGAAAGTAGTTGGACGTTTGGACTCAGTCATTCACCTTCTTTGAACAGAGTCTGACCACTGACGCACCAAAACCCAAACTACTCAGCTGTTTGATGCAGCAGTGGACAACTGGACCGAACTGATACAACCCAAAGTCTTACTGGTTATTCAGTAAACCACAAAATCTCTGACGTGTAAACTAGTGACAGCTTGTTCACCTCACTAGTTAATTAGTGACCCATAACTTTCTGGACTAGTTAACTAATCAAAACTCTCAGTAACTTTGAAGCCTCTTTTGACTTTACCAGTTAACTAGTGGTAGACGTAGATTAGTAGTAGTAGTAATAGTACTGGTAGTTGTAGTAGTATTAGTATTAGCACTAGTAGCAGTACTAGTAGTAGTGTTTATATTAGTGGTATTAGCAGTAACAGTATTGGTAGTAGTAGTAGTAGTACTAGTAGTATTGGTACCTTGATGAGGTCCATGAGTAAGGAGGACTTGAACATCCAGTCCAGCCTCATGTTGCTGTCGGACAGAAGGTCGGACAGACTTCCTCGAGGACAGTGTTCAACCACCAGAGCGAAGATCCCAGAGTCCAGGAACAGACCCAGGTACAGGTTCAGGTTCTCATGTCTCATCTCCCGCAGCTGGACCAGAGAAAGTACAGATCTGAAACTCTGAATCTGAAACCTGTCAACATCTGAATCCATGATCAAATATAAAATATAAAATAATATACAATAATATAAAATAATATAAAATAATATAAAATATAAAATTCAACTACGATGAATCAACTGGACGACACAAGACGATGTGTTCACCTGGAAACTATCAGGAGGTAACTGTTCAATTATCTGTTTACTACTGTGTCTACTATATCTACTGTATCTTCTGTGTAGCTGCTGAGTATCTACTGAGTATCTACAGTTCTTGGTACCTGGCTGAACAGACTCTGGGTGTTTGGATTCACGGCCGTCATCGTCTTTCCAACAGGAATCTTCTTCAGCCAAACCCAGTCGCCCTGGTAACAGCACAACCAATCAGAGTGACAGTGTGTCAGACAGACAGGTAAACAGACAGGTACAGGTAGTACATGTAATACATGTAGTACAGGTAGTAGAGGTGTACCTCCAGTATTCCTATGTTGGAGCTTTCAGGTGTCGTCAGGATGTAACTTCGAGCAATCGAGCGAAACGGAGTTTTAATTTCCAGGAGACTCCTCATGATCGACTCGTCATTCAGTTTCTATAGAAACATCATCATCATCATCAGTCAGTCTGAAAATGGTAACTCTGTGTTACCTGTGTGATGTCACAGTTTCTCACCTTCCTGCTGACTTGAGTGTCAATGAAGACGATGTCGTCCAGAGTCAGAATCAGTTTGGTGACGTTCGCTGCTCTCTTGTACTTCCTGTTCACACATTATTATTATTATCATTATTATTATTATTATTATGACTAGTTTGACCAGAAAATGATCAGCAGAAAGAGTGTGTGTTAGTGTGTTAGTGTATCAGTGTGTGTGTGTGTGTGTGTGTGTTGACCTGATCCAGTAGGAAAATGCTCCAATCAGAGCGCAGAGCAGGAGGAAGATGAAGAACACGGGGACTGTGTCGACACCTGCAGATAAAAAACTATGACGTTATAAACGTGACGGACACCAGGGGGCGCCCTGCAGAGCTCACACCTTCATCACATGTTGGACAGAAACAGAGAATTCTCACGGTGCTGCAGGTCAGTGAACTCACCCCCGCTGCAGGCCTCCTCTGGACTGAACCAACAGAAGCTGTCTGTGGGGGGTTTCCCTCCGGGGAAGGTGAAGGAGCGGCTCAGCGGCCTCAGACCTCCGACCGTCCCGTCCGTGTGCGTTGGAGCGAGCGAGTGAGTCGGGACGAGTCGGTCACCATCGCTATTCAACACCATGTACCTGGCCTGAAGGCCACGCCCCTCTCTACCTCCGTACAACACCTGAGGAAAAAAAAACACAGGTGAAAGAAACGTCTTGATCACATGGTGCCAGGTGGTTCGTCATGTGACTGATTATTTAACCGAGTTCAGAGTTCAGAGTTTATTTAAATTTCTTTTTACTGAAATATTAAAATGTTTCTGACCTGATTGAATCCCTGGAAATCAAAGCCTCCATCTGATTGGACGAGCCGGTTCCCCGTCACCCAGTGCCCGCCCCCTGCCTGACGACGCTCCTCCACTGCCTTAGCAACGAAGTACACCATGTTAAAGATGGTGCCAAAGACTGGAGACACCTGCAGACAAAGGTCAGGGAAAAACGTCAGCTGGTGGTTTTATACTGTCTCCTCAACACATCAGAGGTCACCTGAACACACCATCACTACAGAGTCCACCTGAATGCACCATCTTTAGAGAGTCACCTGAATGCACCGTCACTACAGAGTTGACCTGAACACACCATCTTTACAGAGTCACCTGAACGCACCATCTTTACAGAGTTGACCTGAACGCACCATCTTTACAGAGCCACCTGAATGGACCATCACTACAGAGTCACCTGAACGCACCATCAGAGTTCACCTGAATGCACCATCACTACAGAGTCACCTGAACACACCATCTTTACAGAGTCACCTGAACGCACCATCACCTGGAGTTTATATAATTTTATACAGAAAACAATTACACCAGAAGCATGAGCACAACTTAATCAAAACGTAGGAGAACAAACAGTAGAAGCAGTAGCCTATTTTCTCTCTCTATGATCATTCTGTTGATCCTTATGATTAATTCTATCTCCCACCGACCGTGAACACATCACTGGATAAACTCTGAATTGACAGGGATTCTGTCCAATCACAAACATTCATACAGCACATGTTCTATAGAAGTGCTTTCTAGTACAGACACACACATCCACACACCGATGACACATCAGAGGCAATTTGGGTTCAGTATCTTGCTCAAGGATACTTAGGCATGCGGACTGGAGGAGCCAGGAATCGAACCACCAACCTTCTGATTGGTGGGCGGATGTGTCAGGAGGTAGAGCAGTCGATCTCTATCTAGTCGTATTTGTGGTGTATTACTTGTGTTTTAGTTGTGTATTAGTCATGTTTGTGTTGTGTATTTATTAGTTGTAGTATTAGTGTTAGTTATTTGTTGTGTATTAGTTGTGTATTACTTGTGTTTGTGTTGTGTATCTACCTCCGTGGCGGAGACCGCAGACCGGATCTCTTGGCTCATCTGAGCCTGACGAAAAGCTTCGTAGAAACTCTGGTCGGACGCCATGGTAACGGTCAGGACAGAGCTGTAGGCGTGACGAAGCTGCATGCTATTGGTCAGCTGAGGAAACACTGCGTCCTGATTGGACAGAAGAGAGAACCAGGGAGCCAATCAGAGCTCAGTTTGAAACCTTTAAGAAGAACAGGATCATTATTAACTGAGGCTGTAACTGTGGATAAAAAACTGCAGCGCCTCCTCAGGTCACAGCTGGAACTGCAGCTAAAGAAAAACTCATTCAGCAGATCAGACGTCAGGAGTCATTGATCGATCAGTTTGATGTTAAACTGATCAGTTCATGATCAATCAGTGTGATGTTAAACTGATCAGTTCATGATCAATCAGTTTGATGTTAAACTGATCAGTCATTGGTCGATCAGTTTGATGTTAAACTGATCAGTTATTGATCGATCAGTTACCTGATACGGCATGGCGTACAGCAGGGCGTCATACGGTATAAAGATGTAACCATCGGAAACCATCCCCATCTCCAGAGCAGTCAATAGGAGCTCTCTCTGATCCTCTCCACCAATCAGGACGGAGCTCATACACATGATGACGACTAAAACAGAAAAAATAGAAACAGGTTTTACTGTGAATCTGTCGATGAACTGAAGCTTCAGAGTCTGAAACAGATTAAAATTAGATCATTAACAATAATTTATGTTATATGTGATATTATTGATTGACAGGTAATTAATTGGTGTTAAATCTGATAATCAATTATTAATTAAAACTAAAAAAAGACTCAACAGAGACAGAGTGAGTCGTCAGAACATGTTCATCTAGGCTTCAGGGAATAATAAAGAAATGTTTTACATTACTTTATTTACTAAACAATCAATGGATCATTAGAGGAAATAACTACCGATGTATTGATGATTGATTGGCTGATTGATTGGCTGCAGCCTTGCAGTTCTCCTCTGATGGAACAACACGACTTTACCAAGGTTTGTCTGTTTATCACTGATACATAGAATCTATACTATATAAATACTGAAGCATTTCAACAAAACACAACGTAGAAATAAACTAAAACAGTTCAGGAGTTAAAACTAGAACAAGATGGAGGCTGGAAAACCTGATTAATTATCAGTTAATCAGATGATGTAGAACTGATGTGGATTAAGTCTGGTGACCTCGGGGTCTTTGTCGTAGTTAAACTTCATTTCTCTCAGCTCTGACCTTTGACCTTATCGGCGTCTTTGATCGTTCTCAGTGCCTCCCGAGCTCCACCATTGTTTTTTGTTTCCATGGTAACCACCGGACCAATCGGCAGGCCCAAAGACTGCAGTGCAGAGGCCACTTCCTGTCCAGTGCTCTCCCATAGGTTGGATGGAGCTGATGATGGAGAGGAAGAGGAGGAGGAAGAAGAAGAGGAAGGACAGAGATTATTATGAGAGGACAGAGTCCAAAAGTGTAATCAATCTGATTTTAACTTTTCTGTCCTGAAACTGGAAACAAGTCCAGTCCTCACACAGTGAGTACAGTGAGTAATACAGTGAATACTACAGTGAGTACTACAGTCAATACTATGGTAAGTACAGTGAGTACTACATGTAGTCTGTCTGAGTCTCTGGCCTTTGTTTTCTGTTTTTATCATTAAATAATGAATTTACTTGAATTCAACAAACCTGAGATTTGTCGACTCTTTACAGCATTTTGATCAAAGGAATAAACCCAGAGGTAACAAGCTTCATTTATAAAATGAAAACTAAAAACAGAAATAACACACTTACAGCCTGAAACTGCCTGAAACAGTCTGTTCATATAAGAACATTTCTGGCTCCTAAAGACAGAAAATCTTCAATCTAATGAAACAGAACTAAAAAAATTTAACTGAAAATCAAAATTCACAGTAATTTGATTTTAAATAAAACATTTAATGTAGATTTCAATGTAAATTAATCAGAAACAGAAACTTCCATAAAACTGCAGACAAACAGAAAGAGGCCACGCCCACCATCATAAGACCACGCCCCTGTAATGACATCACCTCCTCACCTGAGATGATGCTGACATGCGCCCAGCGGAAGAACCTGAGCACGGTGAACAGGACTCTGCTGGGAGGAGTGATGGGCGGCAGGTTCGGCCAATCAGAGTCCAGACAGCCCGGAGAGGGCAAGTCCCGTTTTATAATCATGTGGAGACTGTTCATTGTGAAAAAAAATCCCAGGATGTGATCATACATGGAAAAAAACTTTAGAATAAACATCAGAAGAGCTCACGGTATTAATATTATTAAAATATTACAGTATTCAGAACACACAGAGGTGTAAAAGCTAAGTTTTTATTTTGAAATCTAAGATTTATTTTGTATTTTAATGGGACAGCAATATCAGGCAGCCATAACAATATAATTAATTATTTAAAATAATTAATTATTATATCACTTATGTTCCACTTTAACATAATGCTGCATGTCTCTGTTGGTGGGAAGTCTGGATAAAATTCCTCATCTCCATCAACACGATCACAGTGATAAACATCTGGCTGCTGGAATCAGCAGCAGAAAACATGACAGGGTTTCCAGTGGGGCTAAAACGAGGCTAATTAAAATATCAGAGCAGCTGAACATGTGGTTTTGATGATAGATACCAAAGAGATGTGTGATTTTTCAGCTTTTCAGTTGGTAACAATCAGCAGAACAATACGCAGCCTGGTCACTGAGATCTTTATTCATGCAGAATAAAGTTTTCAAGCTAAGTTATCATGTTGTTTTTCTCCTAATTCATGTGGTTGTGAAACAATTCATTAAGTTTCTGGCTTTTCTAATGTGTGATCTAATTGTAATTCATCTGTCATGGCCACAGAAGTGAAGCCAAAACATGTTGATCGCCCCCTGGTGGTTCGCTGCAGCATAGTCATAAACCCCACCCCCCTCTATGTTAGCATGAGACATGGGCCAAACTAAAAAAAATAAAAATACACGCCAATAACTCTTTACCAAAGATGGTTTCTGTTGATTTAGATTGTTCATTTTACTGATAAGTTTGGTTTTAATTAGGTATTTGATGCTATAAAAAGCACTGTCTCTGGCTCAGGTTTCTGGGGACTGCTGAAAGGTAATTCTGGTGAATGGGAGGAAGCTGATTAATGACAGTCGTGATGGTGCCGGCCGGTACTCACAGCGGAGTTTATCTACCAGTTTCCCTCCACACAGCATGGCCAGCATCGACTTCACAGACAGCACTGTCAGTCTGCTGTCTGGTTCACTGGAAAACACACAAAAACTTGACATTAAACCCAGTGTGAGAAATACACAGAGGTCTCAGGGAGTCTCAGACTTCCTAGCAGATTTTACGTTAAGCAGCATGTGCCAGCTTTTGGGCGCTATCACGTGTTGTTGTCTATTGTATAAAATATGTTGACAACTGAAAGGATAACTGGTATTTTTTAACCTGGACCTTATTCTCCCATGTAAATGATTGATAGGGACAAAAATCTTTGGAATGGGTGCAGTTTTGATCAAGAAAAATGTACCTGGCTATTGCTACCAGACTCCATTGACATAAACAGTCATTTTACAGAGCAGAAAACAAGAGTTGCTGGAGTACCACTGCCTCCATCTGTTAGTTTGTTTGTGTTGGTGTGACTTTCAGAGGTAATACATTCAGATCATTTACATATGTAAAGAACTACACAGTAACTAACAAACTAACAGGTAGTGGTATTCCAGCAGCACCAGTGTTCTGCTCAGTCAAATTACTGCTTTTGTCAATGGAGTCTGGCTGATAAAAAGCATGTTTCTGGTTAACAGAGAGGTCCAACTCTGTAGGAATCCTATCCATACGTGGCCAGATTAATTTAAAAATAACAACCTGAGTACTTGGTACACCTGATTAAACCACACCTGTCAGGCACTTGTATATGTATGTTTATATAGAAAACAACAGGAGCGCAGGATTCTCTGTACCCGTCAACGGCAGCCAGTATGAATTCAACTAACAGGACTGGGTGCCTCGCGGCTGATGGTGTGCGTGGTGTGCTGAGCTGGTTGAACAGGGAGGACACCAGCTTCCAGCCTGATCACAGAGATGCCGTATCCAGCTCCCGACGGCTCAGCCTGGGCATCCCGTGACCGCCTCGATCACGCTTGTATATGTCGCATCAGATGCACTGGAAACGAGAGGAGTCAGACGGTTCAAGATTTGCAATGCTTTTATTTCTTTATTTTTACATGAGGTGTTAAACTTTACAAAAACGCTTACTCACAGTTGCACTTCTTCTGGTGAACTTGTTTACAGGCTGTTCGATATGTAGAAAGACAAATGGCATGAAGTTCTGCTCCGCTGTGAAGAAAAATGTACATTTAGAAGCTAATTTTAGAGTATAATCACAGGCAAGACTCGCTGCAGCGTTGAAAAAGCTAAACCATCCTGAGTTTACATCAAGGTTCAAAGGTCACCACCAAGCTCCACAAAGACCACTTCTCTGCTCCTCCCATCGCCGGAGCCCCTCCCTCTGTCTCTTTGACCCTCCATCACCATCCTGCACGAAAACACAACACAGCATTAAAACTTCTCAGTATCTGGGTTGAGAAAATTCAACAGCACACAGTTTTAATGTTTCACAAAGGTCGAAAATATATTTTTTCTGCCTTGAAAGAACTGATGCAATAACAAGTGTAAACCTGTAATCATTAGACTTTCACCAGTTCAGTTCGTTGCAGCTGAAACTGAATATATCTGTTCATCAGACCTAGAAAGGTCAAACCTGCCGGCTGCTGATGTTCCCATGCACTGACAGACTATTAACAGGCTATAGAGTTATCATTTATTTTATTTTATTTAGCAAGAAGTAAACACTGCACTCAACCACAGACCAAAAAAACCAAACCAGAGGAAGTTAAAAGGAGGCGAGTAAAAGACAAAAAGGTTTTCAGATAAATGCAGATAAATTAGATATTACTTTTATACAGGAACATACCAGTAGTGATATAGTGATGTTTATGTTGTTGAAATTAGTTTATTTGATTTAGGTAAAACGATAACTGACGAAAACAACTGAGCAACTATTAATATAATTAATTCCCCTGTTTAAGTAATTTTTTCACAAAACTAAATTTAAATTTTTTCAGTTTTAATTGTTGTAATCACAGAATTATTAAGCTATCTTAGTTTTATATGACAGTAAATTAAACATCTGAGATTTAGAGGTTGATCGGACAAAACAAATCAAAATCAGAACAGATAAAATAAAATAATATTAAATATAAGAAACAAATAAAAGCAATAATATAAAGGCATTAAATCACACGATATGGGGGTATATTAAGTCTTAAGTTAATATATACACATAAAAAATAATCACTTAATCCAGATAATAATGAGCAGATTGTTGGCTGCATCCCTGTTTGATTTCTTTGACAAAGACCATGCTAAGTACTAAATAACTGTTGCAGTGGTGTGTGTTTATCTGCTGTTCTTATCACAGGCGTGGTTTCTCTATGTGCAATACATTGTGACTGTATGTACATTGTTTCCATGCTGACTCAGCACATGTCCATTTCGTGTATAGGAGGAAACACGTCAACAAAGACGCTAAAGACGCACGAGAGACGTCAGCTCTTGAAAATGCAAGTTGGTTCCAACTTAAAATTCAGACAAACCTCATAGAGGTTTACGGATGATGGTCTGAGGTACTATCGGCAACACACACCCACGCCAGAGTATACACACACAAACTAGAGGCAGGGTCAGGAGAGAGTCGGATTCAGGGCCACCAGAGGATGAGCTGAGTGCTTGGTAACAAAACAATGAGAGCAGCTGATGAAATCTGACCTGGGCTGCTATTTGAGAATGAAATAAGCGAAAAAGAGAGAGAGGAGGACTAGAAGAAAAGAGAAGGAACAAGAAAAGAAAGAGAGAGTTAGCTGTCAACCCGCCGTCATTAGGTGACACAGAAAACACCAGAGGATATTGGTCGCCTGCAACGGTTACACTACACCACAAGACTGAAACACACGCATATGTTTGCATTCCTTGTATAAATGTGTGACAAGCCAAACCCCCAACACACACACACACACACACACACACACACACACACACACTACAAACACACTGCACACACACATTCCAGAGAGGATTTGAAAGCTTCCCAGGAGACTTCATGCTTCATCCAGACAAAAGGACTCCTCTTTTCAGTCACTTTCACACACACACACACACACACTCACAGCAACATACACTCTGCATCATTTATACAGCTGTTTCATTACCACTCTCTCACTCTCAGACACACTCCACAGGGCTGCTGATGCCGGTTAAGTCAAGTGCAAGTGTGTGACAGACCACCACTTCTTCACCGTGTCCTTGACTCATAAATGCAACACAAGCACAGAGGACGCCTCGTGTTACTCGGCTGTAATCTCCATTTTGAGACCACTCACACTGCAAACACATAGATGAAAACCTGGTTCATAAAAACTGGCATCTTGCTCATACATCAGTTAGCATCATCCTGGTTCCCTCCACAAAAAGCCAATGGCATTTTTTCATTGGGTTTTGGATTATTGCAGAAAATAAACACTGTGATAAACAAAAGTTGGTTATATTTACATGTTGTCTTCACAAATAAACACCACTGTTCTGATGTTTGAAGCCTAAATACAGTCACCTGAAGTAAAAAGCTAATGTTAACCTATAAACCAACTACACCACGGTCACATGACGTCAACGTCTCCACCACTAAGCTTCCAACTGGTCATTTCATTTAGCTCTGAGCTCTTCTACAAAAGCCTTTCTTCTTAGAAAGTTAGTGTAGTTTGAAAGAGCGAGAGTAGAAACACAATAAGGCTGTAAAGGTGAACCGGTGACGTGATCGGTTTTCATGTTAACATCCCCGACAACCTCTGTAGTCTCATTTAGCCTCCTGTTAGCCTGTTAGCCTTTTTTAAGACACATAAAAGCTTAAAAAAACAACAAGTGGGGTATTTTCTGATGTATTTTATGTTGTAGAATAAAACATGAAAATGTCTTTAGCTTGTGTTAAAACCACAGACCTTATTTCAGGCATCTAAACAGACACCAACTGACTTTGGGACGAGGGAACAGGAAGTGCTAACATGCTAACTCACTACGTACGTCCACTAAAGTGTTTGTTTTTGCCACTGACAGCCTCAGATTGTTATTATAAGTGTGACAGTATTATGGATAGAACTCCTGCGGAGATAGACCTTTTTATTAAGAGTAAGATCCTTTTGTTTACCTAGAAACACTGCTGTATATCACTACCAGACTCCATTGACAAAAACAGTAATTTTACCGAGCAGAACACTGGAGCTGCTGCAGCACTGCTGCCTCGACCTGTTAGCTTGTTTGTGTTAGCGGTGGAAGAAGAAGCATTCAGAAGTTTTACATAAGCAAAAGTACCACATGATAACACCAACAAACTAACAGATTAACGTGGTGGTATTCCTGCAACAGAAACATCACTATATCTCACTACCAGACTCCATTGACAAAAACAGTCATTTTACTGAACAGAGCACGGGAGCTGCTGGAATTTCCTAAGCTAAGTTATCCGTCTGCTGGCTTCATATTTACCTAACAAACACGGGTCGGGTACTGATCTTTACATCCAGTTCTCTGCCAGAAAACAAATAAAGAAAGGCAGCTAAGCATGTGGACGTATGAGAGTCGCTGAAGTTTTATTAATAAGACTCGTTACGAAGAGCTGTTTAGACACGAACCAAAAAAAGACATATGACTGTTTCCAAAAGTCTCTCTTGCTCATCAGTTATAACCCTGGACTCCCATGGTGAGTAAACTGTTATTTCCAGCCTGGCCTTGGTGATAACTACACTCTGTCTGTCTGTCTGTCTACATATAGCTGACATGGAGGAACATTTGGTGTGTGAGGTTTGCTTCTTATTTTAACTCTGAAAGCTTTAAACCATCGTAGATATAATTACCCTCTCCCGAAATTACCCCCAACTGTGTCGGAGGGCCAGGAACAGCTTAGCTGCAGTTTTCCCAGTTACTGGGTCGAAGTACAAAGGTTGATCCCCGGAAATTCTCCGGGGTTTTTTTAAAAGTGACGTCCAAATCAAACAGACTTTCACCAATGTCCCTGTATCAGCAGCACAACTGCAGCTACGTGACACCAAAAAACACAGGCTGAACTAATCATTTTATCGATAAGACGTCAAAAAACAGCAAAAAAATCAGCTTTAGTAATGATTTACCACATCCCAAGGTGACATCAAATGTCTTTCTCTGACCTACAAGTAATTTAAACGCAAATACGTTTAATTTACTCTCATATGTGACAAAGAAAAACATAAAATCTTCACATTTAAGAAGCTGAAAACAAAAGTTTGTCATTTTTGCTTTAAAAAATTATTAAAACGATTACTGGATCATCAAAATATTGTTTTCCATCAGTTAATTAATCAACTGATGAAAGCAGCTCTAAATGTCACGTTGAAGCAGTTTGAGGTTTTCATGAACTTTAATTAAAAAACAGTTTTAAAAGGATAACTCTCTGTTACACACTCAGTATAAACTACAACAAATCATTTATTACTTATTCCAAAGGTATTAAAATATTATGAAAGTACTTATTAAAGGCTCAAAGCAGAAAAGTGTTACATTAAGTTTCCTCTTCTCTTAGCTAGAAAGTTAGCTTTGTGCTCTCTCATCAATTTTTTTAAAATGACCAAATATAACAGAAAAACAAATGGAATTTCTTTTTGTCTGTTTTGGTTTGTGTGCAGCTTCAATTTGATTTTTATAAAGGGTGATGGAAACAAAACAAAGAGTAGAGAGAACTCCATCAGGTCAGCAAACAGTTATACAAAGAACAATACAACAAAATAATATAAGGTCTTAAAAATGCTAAAAGAGAATTACTTAAGAGGAAATTTAGTAATTAATAAGTATTGTTAACAGTTAAATGAATCTATCTGTTATATAGTGACAGACAGTCAGAGCCTGCATATCTTCTTTGTGTTTGTGTAATTCAAACTGTTATTTGCTATTGTTTTATTTACAGTAAACATGCATTGTGATGTGTTACGTCAGTGTCTTGTGATGAGCAGTGTGCATGTGAAAAAAAACAAAAGCTAACGTGGATCTTAATAAACAAAGAAACCAAAGTTACAACAGATATTCACGAGGGAGACGTGAACATCTGCACTAAATTTAACAGTAGTCCCTCCAATAGTTGTCAAGATGTTTAAGTCCGACATCAAACTGTTGCTGCTATTAAAACACAAAGTCGTTACATTAATTGGGCGGGTAATAAAATCTTTGCTTTACTACCACACTGCTCACAAAGTGCCGTCATAGAAGTAAAACACACAGTGGATTCAATGCTGAGGTGATAATTACATAAAGAGCTTTGTTCACTGAATAAAAACTGTTACTGAATCATGAAGTGGAAATAAAAGCCTGTAAAATTAACGCGACTGACAGAGGAGGAGCTCTGTCTTTTCTACAAACTACAGCTGACTGCATGTGTGTTGCTTTCCTGCGTTTTGTGTGAGCGGCAACACACGCTGCTGTTGCACCATGGTGTTTTATTGTGGTCGACATTTGCTGAGCTTTACAGAAAACAAACACACAAACAACACACGCCGCTCTGAAAACACACACCGAAGCAAAGCGACACACTCCCTGTCTTCTACTGACTTCAAGATACAGTAGAGAAAACACAGCTGAGTGCACTGTGTTGGCGTTGTGTTACTGCTGCATCTGAACTGGGTGTGTGTTTGTGTTTTTGTGTGTGTGTGGTCATACCTCTCTGTGTCAGGGGGTCACACAGGACAGAGGAGCTTCAATAAAGGATGTCTAGCAGAGAGACACAGAGAGAAGAGAAAGGCAGTTTGAAAAGTCTTTTCAGTGTGAGAACAATAACGTCAGAGGCTTTTTGGAGGCGACACTTTAATACAGACACACACTGAACACAACTAGAGGGACACACACTCCTACATCTCTACATACTAGTCAGACTAATGCACAGTTTTGATGATTTATCAGGCAGAAATGTCTTTTTTTTTTATTGTGTTACAATCAAAATTTGGTCGGTTATGTACTTTATAGTTGCTGCTGATGTGAAGAAGGATCCTCCTGGTTGTAGCTCAACTTAAAAACAACTGAATTTACTCTAATTTTCTATCTTTTTTATCTGTTGCACTTTATCAATTCCTCATTTATGACTTATTCACAGTTTCACTTTCAGAGGAGAGCTGCGTCTGTTGTGTGGAAGCAGGGTTTTCCATAAACGTCAGCTGTCGGACATTAAAACATTTTCAGCCGACTACTTTCTCACTGCTACGAGTTAAGTCACCGTCACTTTTTATAACGTTAGAACTTTAATCTTTAACTAGATGATTTTGTCATTGGATGTGTGGATCTTATGTAATCAGAGAAACAAGTTGAGCAAACAGCCCCTCTCAACGTCATGTGTCCACCCAAGAGCATCATGGAGAAACATTGATTTTTAACATGAAACTCTTTAATTCAGTGTTTTTACTCATTTTAATTATCAGGTCTGTTTGTTTTGGAGAGGAGGAAACCTCTGTGGATAATTCAGCTCCTGGTAAAAACCTCCTGAGCTCTGAACATTGAAGGAATCTTTACCTACAAATGAAACACAATGATTTCTACGAGTTGTTTAACAATGCAATCAAGCCGACTGCTTCTGTCACCCAGCTGGACGCTGTATACACCTGTAGAAAACCCCGTGGAAGTGGTTTGGCTTTAAGAGGTCAGACCTCCAGCAAAGCCATGGTTTTCTGCAACGTTTGCAAGGTCACAGCTGAAGGCGGCAACGCAATTCATTTCACCACCTGAAGCAAAACCACAGGCGTGATTATGACAAAACTCAGGGGTCATGAGGACCAGAGTTTACTTTATTAATTCCTCATTTATGACTTAATGTACTCACAGTTTCCCTCTCAGCGGTGGCAGTTTGTTCTGATTTAAAGACCTTTACTGGTGATATATTCCATCTTCTGATGCTGCATTAGCTCTGTAGCTAGTCTGCACAGAATCAGTGGATCATTTAAGGTTATTTTCAAACCTCCCAGTAAATCAGTACCATGTTTTTATTATTCTTGACAACTGGAAAGAAGCCAAAACGTAGTATGATTACTGGGAGGACTCATCGATCCGCGATTCTGTGCGAGACGCTGAGCAATGCAGCGCATCGAAAGATGAACTCATAACTCCGCCGGTAGTCTTTAAATCGACAAACTGCCACCGCCGGAAAGAGCTGTGATACATTCAGAATCATAAATGAGGGGTAACAAAATGGCTACGGTCTCGCGACCCTGTTTGTCATAATCACGCCTGTGATTTACTTTCGAGTGATAATGGTGCGTTGCCGCCTCAGCAATGACCTTCTGGCGCCGTGCGAAAAACCGTAATGCTGGTCTGAACAACAGCCACTTTCGCAGTTTTTCATCAACGGTCAACTGTCGACGCGGTACGTTAGGCAACTCGTGGTGCGTGCTGTTAAACAATAGTCAGACTATTTCGGTGTTCAGGCTCGGGGAGTTTGCCGGGGCGGGGTTTCCTCTATCCATGGAAGCGAACCTGATAATTAAGGTGATGAAACGCTGGTTAAGGTTTCGTATTGAAATCAGTGTTTTGCTCGTGATGTGTTGAACGGTTTGTGTTTGGACGAAGCTGTTGCTCAACGTTTCTCTGATTGCAGATCACACGTCAATGACAAATCGTCTGGATGAATC
Source organism: Lates japonicus (assembly GCA_033238685.1). Classification (NCBI taxonomy): domain Eukaryota; kingdom Metazoa; phylum Chordata; class Actinopteri; family Centropomidae; genus Lates; species Lates japonicus. The sequence goes on from BRZM01000560.1 coordinate 27,480, forward strand.
AAAGTTCTAACGTGTAAGGGCGATGACAACTCGTGGCGGTGGTCGATGTTTAATCCGGGCGGCGACGTTTATGGAAAACCTGGCCACTGACAGACGCAGTGGGCTTCGATGGTCGTAATGAGGTCAAAAGTGCAACGAACAAAAGATGAAAAATTGAAATAATCGGTTGTTCAGATTGAGCCTGACAGGAGGATCACTCTTCATCGCTAACAGGCGCCAACAACCAGGTACGGTGTAACACCAACAAAAGAGACATTTCTGCCTGATAAATCGAGCGCGTCTGACTGGTATGAGATGGCGGGAATACAGTGCTGTGACCGTGATGCGCCTCAAGCTCTGATGGTCATTGTTCTCACTGACTTTCAGGCTGCCCTGCTCAGCTGCGTCTCTCGCTGAACATCCTTTGATGACTCCTCTGTCCTGTGTGGGCCTGACCTGAGGTGACCACACACCTGTTTCCTGGGCGCGGTTCGAATGCGCTGTGTTTACAACGCCGCGCTCAGCTGGGCCTCTCTGCTGTGTCTTCAGTCGATGAAACGGGGGTATCGCTTTAACTTCGACCAATATTTTCAGGCGGCGTCATTTCGTGTTTGACGACTCGGCAAGCTCGTTTCTGGCTGCCGTAGTCGCTGGCGGCGATGTTGCCGCCACAGCGCGAACTGTTTATGCTGATCGGCTGTTCGGACTGAAAAGACTGGCTCCTCTGTCGATCGCGTTGATTACAGGCTTTGTTCGATTCGTGATTTTTGTTCGGTGAACAAGCTGTCGCGGTCACCTCGGCGTGTGTCTTTACTTCTGTGACGGCGCCGTGACGGTGTGCAATGGCTGGTTACCGTACCCGCCAGTGTGTGACGTTTTGTGTTCAATAACGGCAACGGTTTGATGTCGGCAAGCATCTTGTTTTAACGGAGGGATTACTGTTGAAATTTGGTGCGGATGTTCACGTCTCTCGTGGTCTGTTAACGGTTTCTTTGTTTATTAGATCGTTAACGTTTTCACATGCTGCTTCATCGCAAGACGCTGACCATCGACATCTGTCATTTACTGTAAATAAACAATGATAACGGTTTAATTACGCAAACACAAGAAAGACTATGCGAGCTCTGACTGTCTCTGCCACTGCGCTGAATGGATTCACAACTGTTAACAGCTGCTGATAGTACTAAATTTCCTCTTAGCTCATTCCTCTTTAACATTGAACATGTGTTTGTTGGATGTTCTTTGTGTAACTGTTGCTGAAACCTGATGAGTTCTCTCTACTCTTTGTTTTGTTTCCATCTGCCTATAAAATCGGAAATTGACTGCATAACAAACAGTTTCAAAAGAAATTCCGTTGTTTTCTGTTATATTCGGTCATTTAAAAAATTGATGAGCACAAAGCAACTTCACAGCAGAAAGAAGAGAGCAATAACCAGCTGCTTTTCTGCTGACATGCTGGCACAACGCGGGTAATAAATGTTCGTTATGAACCTGCTGAGTAATGTAACGAAAGTTATCGCACAAGCTTCATTTTTGAGTAAAGGGTCATGAAGCCTCAAACTGCTCGCTGACGACTGGCTTCTTTCATCGGTGATGTTAACGATGGAAAACAGCGTTTGATGATCGGTAATCGTTTAATATTTAAAGCAAATGTTTCAAACTTTGTTTTCCTTTTCTTAAATAATTTATGTTTTCTGTCTATGTAGTAAATTAAGCTTATGTTGTTCATGCTGTGAACTCGAAAAAACATTGATGTCTGCAAGATAATAAATATAGGAACACGCTGGCGATGTTGGCCTCGATAAAGGTGGTCGGCTGTTGGTGTCGTAGCTACGGTGTGCTGGTCCCGGACGATGATGGTCTGTTTGGTTTAAGGCGGAGAATTTCGAGGATCAACTGCGCCTCGACGGTAACTGGAAAACTGCAGCTGCTGTTCTGGCCTCCGGCGGTTAGCGGAGGAAATGATATGTGCGATGATTTCACTTCAAGGTTAAGGAAGCAACCCTCTTCACTCCGTGTCGGCTTGTATGTGAACGAACGGCGAACGGTGGTTAGCCAGGCGGAAGCTGAAGTAACGGTTTTCACCGTGAGTCAGGTGCAACAGGCACAAACGGTCATGTGTCTTTTGGTTCGTGTCCTAGGCAACTCTTCGTAACGAAATGTGATGGCAAAACTTCGGCGACTCGCTACGTCACGTAACGCTGCTGCTGACTGTTTTCTGGCGAAAACTTCAGATGTGGGCTGTTTCCATGTTTGACAGGTAAGCTGTGAAGCGGCGAACCAGACGTAACAACGAAAACCGGCAACTCCATCATCCTGTTCGATGAATGGGCTGTTTGTCGATGAATCTGGTGAATATCGGTGTTTGCGGGAATACCGCGTTGATGTTGGTTTCGTTGGTGTCGTGTGTTGCTGGCATGTAAACTCTGAATGCTGTTCTTCACCCGCGCCTGACAACGGTCGGTGGCGTCAGTCTGTCCGGTGAGGCTGCTGTTTGATGAATGCCAGTGACGCTGCGGCGGTGTTCTGGGCAACGAGGATCTTGCTCTTGATAAAGGTCTGTCTCCGCAGGGGTCTGACATCATAATACTGTCGCATAATATTTCAGTCTGGGAGGCTGTCGTGGCAGGCAAACTGCTGGTGGACGTGCGGTGGTCAACATGTTAACTCCTGTTCCCTCGTGAAATCGAGACGGTGTGTTTGAATGCCAATGGTCTGTGAACACAGCACAAGCTGGGAACATTTTCGTGCATTCTGCAACATAAAATACGTCGAGAAAATACCCATGTTTTAACTTATGTCTTAAAGGCTAACAATTAACAAGGAAGACTAAATGAACTACAGGTGTCGAGATGTTTACCGACTGTTTCTCTCGCTCTTTCAAACTACGCTCTGGAAGAAGGCTTTGAAACTCGGAAGCAAATAGCGACCAGTTGAAAAGCTTATTGATGGAGGCGTCTGGCCCAGGCCAGGCATCAACGGTGATGTTTAACTGTGAGGGCTCTTTGTAATAACCAACTTTGTTTGTCACGATATTTATTTTCTGCGGTAATCAAAACCAGTAATGCGTTAACACGTGGTGAGACGATGCGGGCCCTATGAACCGGGTTTTCGCTGTCGTTGCGGTGTGAAACAGTCTCAAATGAGATTACAACCGAGCAACACGGGCGTCCTCTGGCGTATTGCATTATAGTCGGGGCGCGAGCCGAAAAGGTATTCAGTCTGTGCCGCGGCAACCGGCATCAGCGGCAATGTCTGAAGGTAAACGGCTGCCTCAAATGCGGGGTATATGTTACTGTGTGTGTGTGTGACGAAAGTCCCCAGCTCTGGATAACATGAAAAAA
>BRZM01000560.1:34847-90624 GCA_033238685.1 Lates japonicus
TTGTTGTGCCGTTCAGTTGCATTGTGCTCTTAACATTTTCTCACAAGAAGTAATTTTGTTGTGTTAACTGATCTCTGTTGTAACTGTTGTACTATTGGGTAGTTTGATGAATAACAGCACAGAATGTTTAATAAAGTACCGTAATAGTAACACAACATGGAAATATTCAAACGTACAAAACACTGTACTGTATGTCCAAGTAAAAACACTCAGTTACATTATACATACTATTGTTTATAATATATATTTTTTTGCTAAAGCGTTATTTCTGTAAAAATGAAAAGCTTAGAGATAAAAGCTGGCACAATCCAGTCATGTGTGACCTTTTCTGTGTGACAAACCTTCATTCTCCAGAGGTTGTGAAATTCCTGTCTCTGTGATTAAACTACACACACACACACACACACACATACGACTAATTGATTAATTGACTGACATACACTGTTGGGTTGTTTAATTCATAATAAGTGTCATATAAGATCTTCATATGTTAGAATGTGTATACAGCAAAGTGAATTTACAAATGCAGTGAGCGTATAAGTGTCATGAAATGAAGATACTCAATAAAGTACTTCAGAATAGGGTAATGTACTTTTATGCGTACGACATTGAGCAACAGAACAGTGCTGGGATTGTTCAACACATGATGAAAAGAACCTGGAAAGTCTAAAATCTGAAAGAGGAAATTGTGAAAAAATGCAACTCATTAAAAATGTTCTCAATGGGTACAGGAGAGGAAATATTAAGCAAACCAGACAGATGTTTCTAGTATATCCTTAATGACTAAACAGCTTCCCTCAAATACACGTATTACAAATACTGTACATTCAGAACTAAAGTTCACATGTAATTTTTTCTTTAATGCTATATGTTATATATGTAACAATTACTGACACTAAAAGGACAAAAATTCAAGTGCATACTCTTTTTAGAAGTCAGATCTGCATCTAGTGATTAATAAATAATCAAATATTGGAAATGTCATGCATGATAAATAAAATCTGGAAGATATTATTAATCATTTCACATCAAGCAGATCACCTGAACTAACAACTTCAATGGTACTTTTCTTTAATACTGACATAAGCGACCAGTAGGTTGAAAATGATTCTGGATCAGGTCATTGTTAATCCAAGACAAGAGGATTTCTTCGAGCAGTGTTGAGGATAAGGGCGCTGGGTCGTTGGTTTTCACCTGTTCTCTTACAGGTAGGTAAACATGCACAATGTGAATAAATGTGGGAATTAACATAGTACTGTCTGTGTTTGTTACTGCAACTCTTTAAACAGAAATTCAACTAAAACTTTAAGACAAAGGTGGTTTATTTGTTTTGTACCTTATTAAACACAAAATAGAGTTAAGCTGCTCTACAATGTTTGCAATAAAGAAAAAGTAATATTTTGAGTGAAATATGGTGCAGAAGATTAACATTTCTTTAAGTGTTCAATGTTCAGTTGAAAAGTTGTAAAATGAAGTTGTAAAATAGTAATGATAAATCGAATAGTTCGGAAAGCTTGTTCCAGAAAAACTAACTCCATTACCTAGAAAATGAATGTATATAGTAAAAAGAAATGTTTGGAAAAAGCATTAAGACCATTTATTGCTTCTGAATTATACAGACTAATATATCGTTGAGAATCAATGACTGAAATATCATTTGATCATTTATTTTCCAATTTAAAATATTCTATCAGGGGTGACGAGCCACAGTATCTGAGAGGCAACTTTGTTCTTTGCTAACTCTTTGTTATGTTTAATACTATAATTTTGATTTGTTTAAATTTTTTATCTTTCTGGATGCTTGATGCAAAAAAAATAATATATTGTTTGAAAAAATAGCCACAACTGGTAAAGAAATATATTAAATATGTATGATATCAACAGGAAGAAATTGAATGAATTTAAATAGAATGAATTGAAATAAAATAAGAAAATATGAAAAAAAAACAGGTTTTTAATTGTGTCAATTCAGTTGGAGTGCCATGATAAACAGTATATTTTTCAAAGGCAAGAAAGCAAAAGAGTTACAGTCAAGAAAATGCATCAAATAAAGTAGAGGAAGAGTTTTAAAATGAGCAATAAATTAAAATATAAGTTGCTGATTTAGCTCTTTTAGTTTTTACTGTTTCTTTTTCTTTTATAGAAAACAAAGAAAACAAGAAAGCAAAGAAAGCATTAACAGATCTACTCACATGTTAAATTTCCCACTTACAGGTTCCAGGATGTTTCCTATCATACCATCATCAGGGCTCTGTGTATTTATTGCCTTCAGGGAGACTGGTTTCAGTTCCTGCTCTCCCTCTCACTCTACTGTGCTTGGGATAGGAACCCATCCGTGAGATCGCTCCCACCTCCCTGTCGGGCCTGGAGCAGTTGCAGGTGCTGTTGTACCACCAGCAGGGGAGCTGCAGAACAATCTATTGGCTTCTGGCTGGATAAAAATTTGACGTAGTCCAGGATCCCAGTGCATGCTGGGAGGGATGAAAGTGACCTTAAACAAACGAGGTACATATGAAATAATAAAGTAAGACAAATAATCTAAGAAAATATGCTATAGTGGCTGCACTGTGAATGTGAGGAGATGTTTTGTAGATAAACACTGATCAGTGGTTCTACAACATGAGGCCAGGAGAATTGGGGGTCCCAGGAAAAATCTGACATAATTAAAGGAATAGAATGAAAAAATACAACTTATTATGTTAATTTCTTTTGACTTTACCCTGTTTTTAATATTTTCTTTCAACAAAGTGGATACTTCCAACACAGGTTACAAAAACTTTAAAGAATTAAACAATCCAAAGAAGAAAATTCGAAGGTATGGCGCTCTTGTGTGAGTCATTATTTCATTTAAGCGACCCTGAGCCTAAAGCTCATCTCCAACACACTGGGCTTTGTTGCTGGTGTTCATCCATAATTCAGCATGTAAAATCTGCATTGGGTCTGCAAACTGGTGTCTGACGCCACAACTGTGCCTGAATTTGTATCTTAGACAATGATGTTTTCAGTCTCTATTTAAATCCAAAATTACTACTTTAATTATTGACCTGAGTTAATATTTAACATGTAGCAGAAAGAAAAAAGTGGGCCAATTTGAACAAGAAAAGCCAACACAAAAATGTGTGAACAGACTGGTTGTAATCTTTGTACAAAATATTATGAATTAGTGTGTCTCATAGCAACAATCATTCATGCTCTCAAAAGATAAGTCATGGTTGAATGAGATTTGCTACAGTAGAATAACACATCCCATTTCTGTCCATGTTGTGATCTAGCTTAAAAGCTGGACATTTAAAGAAAAATCAGATCTTATTTTGTAACTGATTGAACAATAAAGTGTTTTCAACAGGTTGTGTTTCCCTCAGATTAGCCGTTACGAAACAGGTGTTTCCTCTTCTCCTGCAGAGGGCAGCTTCAGCCCAGTCAGTAACCATGATTTTTCGGCCTTCATTCTGCTTTTCAACACCGTGCTGTGGCTAACATAACACAACACAGCTGAGATCGGTGTGCAGCAATACAGCATTCAGTTACGTAACCTCTGATCAATTAGAGGAGGAACGGTGAACCTGCGGGTGAGGAGTTCAGAATTGTTAGTTATGGGACGAGTTCGAACAGATGGGGTGCTCAGATAAACTGGGTAAATGGGTCTGATAAGTGCTGAGGGAGATAGAAAGTAGGGAAAAGGGTCAACAATAACAACTCGGTTCCAGAGTCACTGGTGTTCTGGCCAATAATACTCGTATTTGCAGTTACATATGTTTTTCCTAAATTCAGTTGGTAAATATTCTCTGGACTCGGGTTGTGTTTAATCTGTTGCATCATCCAAGCGTAATTAAGATAATTTTATTGCTCCCTCTCTCTAATGACAGCTCCTGCTCATAAAATATTAAATAATGTCGTTGAACAGGGGGTGAAGAAAGAGACCTCTGTTGTCTCTGAAAGTCAACTACTGATAAGACTCCCAGGCTGCATGGGGCTGTGACAATGTGTGTGTGTAATGTATGGGTCATCATAAGACCTGATATGATGATGCTCATAAATCCTGAACTTCAAAAAATCATCAAAACCTGGAGGGGTTACCAAGTTGTATATCTGCGGCTCCATTGACAAAATCGGTAATTTTACCAAGCAAAACACAGGGCTGCTGAATTACAACTGCTGTCTGTTTTGTGTTGATGACTCTTGAACTTATGTAAAGGTTATGAATACTTCCACAGCTGAAGAGTCACACAATAACACAAACTAACTAACAAGTCGAGGCAGTGTTCCAGCAACTCTGTGTTCTGCTAGTAAAATACTGTTTATCAATAATTAATATTTCTAATTAAGCAAGGATCTTATACTTTAATAAAAAGGTCTCTGTAAGATCATACATGTTGTCAGACACTTATAATAATTTGAGCCTAATAGGTGGCAAAACAAGCACTTTAGAGGACATACTTTGGCTGATGGACCCAGTGCACTGTTGTTTGTTTTACGTTGCAGCAATTAACTGTGGTGGCTGGGTACCGTTCTTGCCCAAAGATGTTTGTCTTTATCAATCATTTACACTAAAAATAATTGAAATAAGGCCCAGATTCAAAAAATACAGGTTCTCCTTTAAAATAAATTGATAAATACCGGTGATAAATTTAAAATGCACAGCATTTTTTGGAGCTGGATTATTATTTTCTGCAGCATTTACTGATTATTATCGTGAATTAATTCCGTGTTATGTGGAGCCCATAGCTCATTTATATGATCCTCATAAATGAAATAAGTCATTAACTCCTTACGTAGTGTAAGGAATCATCACACACAGACTTCATGTATTGATTGAAGATTAAACTTGTAGTTGATCCACCAACGGCGCTGTGACAGTGTCTGTGGTTTCTGCTGCAGCCGGACCGGCCCACAATGTTATACATACATATACATAACCCCACACACACCCCACACCACACCTTTTACTGGCAGGTTACCATGAAGTAGGCTCCTCCACAGTCTTCCTGATTGTCTTTGGATTCTGTATCCAAGTCATCCCCTCGTTCCATCAGCATCCTCCTCCCCTCCCCACCACAGCCCCTGCACACACGTTTTATACAATATTTTACAGCCCTGACACAGATGGAAACATACATGGACATTTTTCTGAATAATATGACAAAATAAACACTTTACGTCCGTAAAACTCACATATATTCTGAGGCAGCAGGCGACACGGTGCCGAATAAACAACACACCAGTTTAAACATTTGAGGCACTGCTTTCAGACATCATTTGTTCTACATTTCCTGTTTTAATGTCTTTTCAAACCAGTAGCACCCTGAGCCTTGACCATGACAGACCTTTGAAATATTTGAAATATTTCCAAATAAATGTACAATATCTTCCTCCGATGCGTTACCTCACCTATTAAGTAAACGTAAATTAAAGGTATAGTTGCATGTTTTTTAACCTCTATTACCCCAGCACAAACAAATCTGGATGAATCCTCTGAGTATTTCGTCTTATTTTCCATAACAAACTGGGTCAATTATTATTGCCCAGATACTGATATTGCCACAGAAAATCCTCGGTGTCGTCTGTAAAATGGCGAGGCGAAGGAGAGTAGGTTAACGCAGATTTGAATTAATTCAAAACAAAAGGCGTCTGATGATAATTGCCACAACCTCTTCCACGTATTTAGTTTGAATTACACAGAGATGAGTTTGGTATTTCTGACAGAAACAATATTTAAAGTCAAAATGTGAGAAATGTTATCCTGGTCCCCAACTACTCCAAGTGAGCAAAAGAAGAAGAAAGAAGCTAGCCATTTCTGTCATATTATCAGATATTATTAATGATATGACTTGATGTTTTGGGTCATGGTTTTTTTCACACAGGAGGGGCGATGTCTGTGGTAACAGTTAAAGCATCTACCAAACCTGCAGGTTATTGAAAATATATGCTAGACCTTTACTAAGTAAAGGTCTGTTCCTGTCTTTCTTCTTGGTGGAGGGGGTTCAGCTGCAACAGGATCTGTGGCATCAATAATGCAGTGATAATTAGTCGGCATGACCCCCCCATGGTCTGCTCCGCTCAACCTCTGGGAGGTAAAGACACACCCTGACTGCACACCTGCTTTTCTAAACACTTCCAGCCATTATAAATTATCTTAATTTCTTTTTCCAGTCACATTTTAATCGACCGTGTCATTTCCTGAAGCCGAAAACAGTTCCCATGATTCTGAAGCCACATATTCTACTTTTATGAAGCTTGTAATGGTGCGTATTAAATACAAGTTTGTAGTCACCTCTCATACAAACTACAACCTCAATAAGACAATAATTATAATAAAATCTTGTAAATGTAGAAGTTATAGCTGAGCTGCTGCATTGAATTTCAGATGTACCTTATAAAGAAGAGTGGCCACTAAGGACACTAAAGTTTAACTAAACTACGTTTAATCCTTCAATTAATAAGCCATATTTTCTAAGTTTTGTCATCTTGTCTGTTTGGAATTGGAATCTCGGTTTTAGTTCGATCTTGAGGAACTGGTGATTGAATTCAAAAACAGGACTTCCCTTTCAGAAGATAAAAGCAAACAGGTGTCGATATGCAAAACTAATGTTGAAGTGGAGGCAAGAACAACAAAAGCTGTTTCCTCCACTATAATTTGTTGTATTTTGTATATTTTTTCATACCAAAAAGAGGAAAAAAGACTGGCTGTGTTTAAAACCCATTTAAAGCCCTTGGTTAACTAGATACATATCAGCTTTCTCTCGACTTAGCCATATCTTATGGTCTTCTTCAAATGATGGAGTGATCTAATCTCCGCAGCTCGAATAAAGCTACTGAGCAGACCTTGGTTGAATTATTTTAGTGTCAAAAGCTTTGTTTCCATGGCAGAGAATAGTTTTAACGCACATGGTGATCTGCACCCTTTATTGTGGTTATTATTATTTAATCCATACGGATACTTGACTGGATCTTTTTTAAAAGTGTTTTGATTTTAACGTGCCCCTGCGTTAAGTAGAAATTCCAACGAATTGATTTTTGAAGTGACATGCCTCAATATTTAAATTTTCTTGACTTTTATCTTAAGGCATTTCTCATAAATTCAACACCGTGGGGGCCGGAGAATAACGATGGCGACAGGTATGATAAAAGGTCATCATTCGGGCTTCAAGAAAGTACCTAATCTGACCAACAACAGCGCACGATGTACAGTAAATCATCTTTTTCTACTGTGCTGAATGGACTGTGAGCTCTGGCTTACGACACAGAAAACAGATCCAAACCTTCCCAGCTTACACCAAAATATTTACTGATATCTTACAACGGTCTGTGAAGCTTTCGGTTATGGATTGGTCACAGTTAGAAACACAAACAGGCCTGTACACACACACACACACACAACAGTCACACACAACAGTCTGGGCAGTACAGCACAGCCAGTGGTTTACAGAGGATAATCGAGAAACAGGGTCTCAAACATGCAGGGAAGAAAGGGGATCTGTTGGATCCACAGAACAAACAGGAGGAACTTGTGTTTTACAGAGTTTCTGAGTGTTTGGTTCCTGTCTTGAGATAATTTCCTTATTAGCTCTCGTTAAGGTAGTCTCGACCATCAGGGGTTTGGTGTTTGTGTCGGCTGTGGCCTCACTAATCTTTCAGAGGATCCTGTGGCCAAAAGGAGGAGAAAGAAAAAGAGCGAGGAAGCAGAGGAGGAATAAAATAAATAATAATAATAATAATATTAATTAATAAAAACCTTTGTCGCTAAAAACTTTACTGCTGCATGCTGTGGGTGTGGCAGCGTGACAACGCCGCCAAGAAACGATGAGCGAAGAGAGAAGCAATGGTTTGAGTCTGACACCTGCAGAAGAAATAAAAAACAGAAGAAGGTAAAATCTCTGTCTTTACATGCAACTTAGGCATGGGTTAATAAGATATCAGCAGCTTTTGAGGATTACAGGCTGCACAGCAAATGAGAGATAAACCATCAGATTGGGACCGCCTAGAGAGAGGTGTGGCTAATCTGAATAATCCCATTAGAGATATTGACTCTAAACCATTTACACTAAGTCGGAGGCTAAGATGAACAGTAAAAACTGTTTCTCTGAACCAGAATAACTTTTATTTACAGATCTACACTCTGAGTAATATTTTTGTCACTGACATTAATGTGGACAATGTAAATCCTTAATGGAGGTGCATTATGTTAACTAATACCAATAAGAATATCTAAATTTGAGTAAAATAAATCTAATAACATTTGCTGGCTGATATATTTACTAGTTTCTTTTGATTAAACTACCAATACAATTTATCATATTATATAAATTTTTTAGCGTAAAATTAGATTTTTTAAACAACTGTGATCGAATAAACTCAGTCGAACATTTTACAGACAGAAAAAAATAATTTAAAATCAAATATTTGGTATTTCTGCTCTTAGCGGTTTCTTGTTATTTATCATCTGACATAGCCAGCAGGATAAATTAGCAAATATCAGACAATGAGCTGTTGAACATGTGCACTGAAGCCAAATATTTCTGGCTTCAAGGCAATAAACTACACTGCTGTATGAAAAATTACAGTAATTTTAGAGAATCCTTGTAAACTTCACGGAAGGCAGATTAAAGATGACATAAGCCTGACATAATGTTTTAATCTGAATTAAGAAAGTAGGAACAAAAAAGTAACCACTATAATGTCACAATATAAAACAAAACCTATTTCTATCAAGCTTAAGGTTCTGTTACTCTAAGTGAATGTGAAAACATTCTGAGGGACTGTAAAGTCTTACGTGCATGCTCAACACCCTACTGTTTGTTGTCGGACTTTTAAATAGCCAAAATATCTCCACAACACTGAGAACTGTCGTCCACTAGGCGTCTTCTTTGATAGCATGCGATCGCTCGGGACTTCGTTCTGTTGTTGTCCAGTCTTTTATCTGCATCTACTCTTCATTCTGCTGCAGTAACCCAAACATAAGCAATGTGCTGCTGCCAGCTGCTACTCTGACATGGCTGTGGCTCTGCTCCAATATTCACTACAGTGTTGATGGCCTGGCGATATCATAAAGATGTATTCACCTTCTGGTGAAGGGGTTTGGGCTCACCAGGGCGAGACTTGAGGATGCCTGTCCTTGGTGGGCGGTTGTCCACACCAGGCGACTGGTTCTGCTCTGCCTCCGATCGAGCGATCCAGCGAGGAGGTGTTCGAGATCATGTCCAGCTCAGAAACATGATGTTCGCAGCCTGCAACACAGAAATAAACACAACTCAAACTTCTTAAAAAATTTGGCAACGGACCAGAACAAACTGAACTACAACCTCTCATGCGTCAACCTACCCTGTATCTGGGTGGGCTCCCATCGCTATGGCAACCCTGGCGTGCACTGGCTGATGGGTCGCTTGTGTATCCGACCGCGAACGTCGGCCTTTTCTTCATCTGAGAGAGTTTATGAGGAGAGAGGATCAATGAGAGACAAAAAAAAAAATCTATTGAAATCAATGAAATGTCATTTCATATAAAAATCTAGGTTACTAAGGTCAAGGGTCTGACCTTTGACCCAGATCCTACATTTTAAGCTCGTAGGGTCCACTGATCATTACAGAGACCCCAAACATCCAACAAAACTCTCCAGCAGGGGCAGAGGCTGAAACTTCCGCTGGTCCTCCACTCGGTCAAGGTCAGCCGGTTCATGATCTTATTCTTCTCCTCTGGAGAATGAAGTTCTCATGATCAGGCAATGCCGTGCATAGCACTATCAACACACACACAGGTTCGGTCTGAGGTCATATCATAGTTTATGAGTTTTTTCCCCCATTTGTTTACACTTTCTCTTCCCTTTTTTAGTTTTATTTTTTGAATCATCACCAGGATTTAGATAAGAAAAGAAAAATATGAGAACCCGAACTGAAACCATTATTTCATTATTATAATGACTATTTCATCTGTTATTTTATGTGGTTTATCCTTTATTAATTTCAACTTTGTTTTATGTATCATTTTATTTGTTGCATTGATTAACACAGTTTTGTATTTGTTTTATTTGTTGTCTTTTATTCTGTTTTTCTTATTTTCTTAAGTGCTAGAGTTGAAAGGCAGCTGGGCGTCTTTTAGGTTTCTTGAGGACGTTTCACCTCTCATCTGAAAAGACTTCCCTCAGCTCTGTGTGTATGTATGGAGTGAATGGGGTTAAATCGGCACAGATAAAAGATCTCAGACTGCGCAGGTGGCTCACTGTTCAAGACTGGTAGTTCCACGCCTTTGAAAACCTAAAAGACTGTCCAGATTTTAACCGCTGACCTGGATGACTGAGAACCTGCTTTGTTTATTTGTCCTTCCTTGTGAAGCACTTTGTAACAGTTGTTTTTCATTATCATTATTATTATTTAGCCCTCCATCACTGTGCATGCTCTCCCACAACAACACTAACCTTCATGGTGAGAGTGAGAGCTTTGCAGGATTTTTGTTGCCCTGGGTTTTGCCTCTCAGGCCTCATGCAGGGGTGACGCAGTCAGAGAAGCTTGTTCAGGCTAAAATCAGGACTCGATTGTAAAAAAAATGTCTGATGTTGAAGTTTTTCAGTTTGTGCTGCGTTCACAGATTCATTCAGCATATTTCAGTATTTGGAAAAAAGTGAAGCCTCCAGCGAATCAGTGTATCTAATGTGGGTGTGTGCTGTGTTTGCTGAACCATCAGACCATATTTGCTAATTCTGCTGACTCCTCAGGATGTTAGTTGACTCGCGAACCGAGCTCTCCTGGTGAGCTCGCTTCTGCGTTGTTCCAGCTCCTGTCGGCTCCTGACATGCTCGTCGTTCCCGCGTCCTGCATCTCGCTTTGATGCACTGGAGCTTGGCGTAAAAGCTAGGGAGAAGAGAGAGAGACAAACAGAGGAGGGTGAGAGGAGGGAGAAACAGTGCAGTCGCTGATGAACTGGTCTCCAACCGCTTCAACTGGTTGTATAGCAACAGCACTGAGCACTGGCGTCTGGAGAAAATGTGCAGCCAACAGAAGCACGGGCAACATGACGCCATTACACCCCTCCTTCAACTGTTCCTCCTCCTCCCCTTCTCCTCCTCCTCCTCCAAGCGCTCTGAGCTTTTACACTGTTAGTTCTTTGACTTCCACCCTGTTTATGCAGGGCTTCACAAGTAGGTTAATCCTGACTTTAGATCCGGTCTGGCCTTAAAACATGACACTGCTGTTCAAAGCCATTTCACGGGTTGAATTTGAACAAACTTTGGATAATCAGTAAGAAACTGCCTGACCTGTTTTAGAAAACAAAAAATGTCAAAAACTGTCACTCTAGGTGGTTGTGTCTAAAAATGTTTACAACTGGAATCAGACTTTTTCACCTGGGAGCTTTATTTACATTCTGCACAGCTTACAATCAGCATTTCAAAATAAAGGGTCTTTTCACATACAGAACAACAGGAATAAAAATTGTGAAAATGCAAAATACTCGGCTGTAGATATACAGGAGCAAACCCGAGCCATGACTGGTTGCAGCCATATTTTTGATGGCGTGACTCAGAAAAATCCAACCTCCAAAATCCAATTCTGTGTAAATGGTAAATGGACTGCATTTATATTGCGCTTTTCTAAACATATCGACCACTCAACGCCCTCTGCACTACAGGTCACATTCATCCATTCACACTCACTTTCTATTACAGGCGACATTAGAGCTCTAACAATATGTGACCACTGGCCGTCTGGTTGGTGGGCGACTTGCTTCCTACCTCGTGCAAGTGCCCCTTGACCAAAACAACCGCTTGAAAGAATAAAGTGGCATTGAAAAAAAAAAGTCGCCAGTGTGAAAAAGACCTTAAAGTGAAATGTGGCCAGTCTTGTATCACACACAAATATACTTCTCTGATGGACTACAAAGACATCTTGGTTGACTCTTGTCGTGTTTAGACTGATCAACTTTTACTCAAGTTTACTGTCGACTCAAATCATTGATGCTACTTTTCAAGCATTGCAACTGAGAATGTGATTTTTTGAGGACTAAACCTGGTTAATCTTTACCAGCTGATATGAATACCTGGAGACACCCAATGTACTCATGTGTCAGACCGTGCCTTAATTGGTATATTCCTACAGTACCTGTGCTTGTTCTTTGATTTATTTTCTTAAATAAGCACTGATGTTTGCCTCAGATATCTGTGCAATAGTGTTTATGTTCTTTTATTCACTGTGAAAAGAGGCAGTGAGTGTGTGCAAGCAGTGTTTTGCAGTGAAATGGCTTTCTTCAACCTGTTCAGTGTTGTCTTCCAGTATCGAAAACCAGCGGGAGGCGAACACCAACAACAGCGTCCTGGTGGTTGATGCAGTGTCTCTCGTGCCAAAAACCAAGAAGTTGGCAACCCTGCTTGTAGCTGTGCTGACTGCTAATACACTATGATCGTAAACAACTCAATAGCTCTTATCCCAGCCTCTCCTCATTTTGCAAATGACACAGGCTCATGATTCAATTAATAATTTTGAAGGGGAGACAAGGGCGTGCACAAAAGATCGTCATCAATTTTCCTCAGCCAAGAGGCTCGTCGACCACCTAAACCCTAAGGTTGTCTGGTCTCTGAGGCGTCCTTTGAGCTTTAAATACAGTGTGAAAACCTCTACGCTTCATTTCCTCAGGTAGCGACACACCATGCAGTGGGAGGGGTGAAAGCCACCACGTGTTGCGTTAGAGCATCAGGGGAGCAACAAAAATCAACACAGGACAATTGATCCGTGTCATCCACATTCACACACAGCCGGGTTGTCTGAGGGGTTAGTCCTGCAACGGGTGGGAGGCGAGAAAGAGAAAAAACAAGGAGTGACTGATTTAGCGTGGACTGGGAGAGATCCCGAACAATTTGAAGCCAACGAGGAGCAGATTGAGGAGGTTAGCGTGGACAGTGGACAGAGAGAGTGATAAAGGCAGACAGGAGGGAAGGAGGGAGAAGGAGGGACAGGTCAGGAGGAGGAGGGCGGCAGGACAAACCTTGGTACTGAGATTTAGTGTGTGTGTCAGAGCGGAGGCAGGGGTCGTGGGATCCCAGGTCAAAGAGTTCAAGGGGTTCAGGGGTAAAGAGGGATATACTCAAGATTAGGAACAAAAAGAAAGGTGTGTGTGTGTGCATGTAAAAAATGTTCTTATACATGTGGTCTTTTCTGCATGTTATCCGTCAGTACTACCTTCTTGAGTTTCTTGGTCTTGGCCTCCACCTCCTGCTGCAGAGGTGAAAAGTCTCCAGCTCAGCGTCTCCTCGTCCTGGACCAACATCTGCTGCTGCATCTTCCTCTCCTCCGACTCTGAGAGCATCCAATATTAAATGTCACCTCTCTGTTCATCAGCATCATGTTGCAGTTCTTGCCAGATCAGTACTGCATTTCTTCTGCTGTGTTGCGAAGGTTAACGCGATCAACTCTTCAGTTCTGTTGTGGATTGAAAACTGCACCTGAGCGTCAGTACTTCAGTATGTCACACTGCGGTTAATTTTTCAAAGCCTCACTGCTGGGAGATCCACACAAACATTCACAAATATTAAATTAAATATTGCAGAAAAGCATTGCTCAGCTGTCAAACACATGTTTAAATTGATGTGTAAAATTTAAATTCGGGCTTATTATAGCCCCAGTGTTACTATCATGCTTTGTGTGTGTTTTCTTTTTCAGGTACTTAAACCTATAAGTCTCTGATAAATGTAGCTGTGAAGACAATGAGCATCAGATTAAAGAACATATAATGCAATTTAAATTGGTGCACTTTGCCTTTGCATTTCATACTTTGCATGGGACTGGAAAACACAAAACTTTACCTGCTCAGCGATCTCCTGCCGTTTCATCTCCAGCATCTTTTTGCTGCTCGTTGGTGTGATCTGTGATGTTCTTCCACCGACCAACAGCTTGCTCTCCATAGCCTGAAAAAACATCAACAATAAAATAAAAGCTGAAGAGTTAATGACCAACACCTCACCTTCTACCTGCTCTCATCATCAAGATGGCCGACACATACATTACTGTGGCTGGAATTAGTAACAGACAGAAATAAAACTTGGAGGCGTGCTGAAGGGTGGACTGAGTGTCTTTTCTTGAGGTCAAACAAAGTTCATCTAACAGTCGGTCTTTGTGTGTTTATCTGTGTGTGTTTGTGTGTGTCCAGGTGTGTGTTGGAGCTGCTGCAGTCCAGTCTGAACTTTGTGCTGATGAGGCAGATGGAGCTGGAAGTGGGCAGCTTAACAACGACATGATGACACCATGCCACAACCAGCGGAAGGCTCTGCTGAAACTCTGGACTGCGTCAGACCTCGGGACATGAATCAGTCTGAAAACCAGGCGGTTACATCACTACAGGAATAAACAACATCAGTCATTCTTTTTGAATGTAAAACACAACTCTACATTATGTAACTTTAAATACTGGTTGCATTAAATTCTGTTGGGCTCTAGTCTGAATGGTCAAACAAATGCTGTATCAATTGTTTGACCGGAGCTCTGACTTCGTGGTCCCACAACTAAAACATGGCTGAATGTGTATATTACCGCAGTCCCAGCTTCTGCAGCAGGAAATTACTGTCATTGGCTTTCGCCCACCAAACTCTGTTTATAATTCTTGATATTTTCAAAGTTTCTAGCTGGATATTGGACATAAGCGCTGTTTTATTGACTTCTAAGTCTTTTTAACTGATCTACAGTTCAGCATCACTCTTGAACTTGCTGATTTGACAGTTTGAGCAGCTGACTTAGTAGTAAGTTTCTGGCGACAATGCTGCTGCCAGCGAACTTAGTGAACAATCGTGTCTGTGAGCTGTTTGAAAGAACATCTACCGTCACGGTTGTCGTTTCTCGGGTTGATTTTTTAAAAGTTTCCTTTGTGTTTCCTTGTGTGAGGATCACGGATGAAATACAAGCTGTCGAATATTCACCCTGCTACTCAGCTCTGCTGTCTGTAAACAACAACAGCATGACCACCCACACTGTCTCCTCCTAAAGAAAACATCTCCTCTCTCTTTATGGAGGTTTAGTACCAACAATGTTTGAAACCACCTTTCTGCAGCTGGTGTGACTGATTCTGAAGCTTTTACTGGTTTTGACAGACACAGTCACATCCTGCTGTGGTGGGTCATCGTCTCCTTGTTGCTAAAGTGTTTCAGAGGAAGGATGAAGTTGACGGACTCCAGGAGAAAGTACTGCTGTCTCTTTTCAGTCTGTGTACAAATAACACAACACTTCAATGCACCAATCCTTCCTATTTCTATGTGACATTTTGCAGATGACACATGACTTTCTTTTCATTTCATACAGTGATTGTTTTGCTTATTAGGAGGAGGAGGGCGTTAGATGGATGACTATGGACCAACAGGGATGTTTGACAAGCAGCAGGAGAGCACTGTTTGAGACCAGTAACAGGACATTTTGATGTCACGTTTTTGTGTTTTAGTATTTTAACCCAAACGCGTCTGCATCTGAAGTCACTATGAACTTTCCCTGACTGCCTAAAAATCGTCAAACATCATCTTTTTACATTACTTGACGTGAAGAACAATTTACAGCATGCACACCAAGAAGAAAGGCAGGTACATTTCGTTCTGTGTTGCACAGCTTTCATTGTATTTACTGAGCTTTTCATTTGAAAACCAAGTCCTTTGAGATCTGGATCCGAGGGCACAGCGCACAAAGTCGAGAGCACAGCTTATAAACCTTGCACACAGATTTCTAAACCCTGAGCCTGCACAGTTACACATGGGTCCAGGGTTTATACACAAAAACTGAACGGGGCTTTGACTCAGGAACCAAGAAGGTTTTAACGTCAAGTAAATTTCTACCTAAGAGAAAAATCAAAGGTGCAGCTTTCATTGCATATGTGTGTTAACTCTGATGAAGACTCATTATAATTACATGCCCCTGGTTACAGCGTCTCTGGTTACTGTGGAGATTAAATGCCTGGAGGTTGAAGTCTTGATTCACACTCATGCTGCTCTGCCTTTATCTGACAACGAACAAATGATCTCTGTCCTGAGGGCAGAAATCTAAAATGAATGTAGGAACAGAAGAGAAGGAAAGATAGGAAGAAAATGTAAGGAGGAGAGAAAGAGAGGCCCGAGGAAGGCAAACAGAGGCCACGGCCATTGTATATTGGACACATTCCAGTCTCAGGACTTTATACAAAAAGACAGAGTGTATGTGTGTGTGTGTGAAGCCTTTACATTCACTGTTACATGCACATAACACACTATCCACTTGATTGTATGAGTGAACACAAAAACACACACACACACACTCAAACTGATGCAGAGAGTACAGTGGAGTCCTTCAGAGAGGATGTGTCTGCAGCAGATCTTTACAGAAAGCCTCTTTGTTTTCAGGCTGTCTTTGTGTCCTGAGTGTGTGAGTGTGTGTGTGTTTGTGTGTGCGATCGCCTGGTTTGCTGCTCTTTGTGTTTTTTATTCTTTCAGCTTCATTAAAGGGCTGATTCATGTCAGGGATTTTCTCTCTCATGCATCCATCCCATGCCCCCCCACCCCCACCCACCCAATGTACTGTTTAGATACAGTGACAATTAAAAGTATGTGAACGCTGTGGAACAACTGATCTTCATTTAAGCTACAAGTACACAGAAAAAGATGTAGCAACAAACAGCCTATAAAACCCACAGCATATCAGTGGTCATGAGTTCCCATGGTTGATTTCTAATTGGAGTTTTGAATCTTGGGCAAATTAAGAGGTAAAAAAGAAGGAAATCCAGACACAGGATTTTTACATTTTAAATTCAAAAGAGAAAAAAAATCCAACTGTTTCAATGATGTTTTTATGACGGCAGAGCAAACTGGGCTTAACGTTTTTAATGCTCAGATCAACATCTTTCACATCTGAGCTGGTGTAACAGAGGTGAAGATAAAGAGAAGATGAGAGGCGGAGGACGAGGGGAAGAGGAGGAGGGAGCGATGACTCAGTGAAGAGACCAAATGACCTTCAATCACATGAGAGACGACTTGGTTGTCATCCGAGTCATTACACACACACACACACACACACAGAAGCAGACAGGATGTCTGATGGTCTCTAAAGGCCACAGCAAAATTAAATTTGTCCACCATGTCATTATAAACCCTCCTCTATCTGCAGCTCATTATTTTCAGGCCTGGATGTCCCACAGCTTTCAGATGCTTATAATTTTGATTCTGAACTACTTTTCACTGATGAAAGATTAAAGACGAGGAAATTTCAGTTTAAAGTTTCATTTTAAGAGGTTGATGGGCCAAAACATTTCTTTATCCCGCTGCAGAAGAACGGAATAATCTCACTTGGTATCGTGGCCTTAAAAAGATGGTTTCTTAATAATTTGAGGTGTTATTTTTATTACGCAGAGAGACTGGACAAAGTAAGCTTTGCCACTTGGTTTGTTGCTGTGCACAAGAGAGGACAGAAGTCAGGCGTTCTTCAACCAAAAAACAACAAACAAACAAAACTATTCTAACTCTTCTAAACTAACTAACTCCTATATTTATAACCAGTGACATGTGAGAGCATTTATCAGTGCTGACTGATATTTTTTTGTCTTGTCTTTTCTTGTGAATGCAATATCTCAGGAATGCTTTGAGGGAATCTCTTCAAATTTAGCACAAACGTCCACTTGGACTCAAGAATTAACTGGCTAGATTTTGGTGGCTTAAGGTCAAAGGTCAAAGGTCACTGTGACCTCACAAAACACATTTTTGGCCATAACTCAAGAATTCATACGCTAATTACGACAAAATTGTTGTATAATGTTTAATAGTATAAAATAATGAAGTGAGGACATTTTTTAAAGAAAAAGGTCATCGGTCAGCTTCACAGTGAATAAACATTATAATCTAATAAATTTAATATAATTGCATCTAGTCCGCTGACACAGATTTTAGTAGTAACTTCTTCTGAGCTGTGGACTCGACTCTGAGAAGGAGAAACAGAAAACACTGAAGCGTTTATAAATACATTAGAGTTTTTCCTGGAGCTTGTGAGCGCATGTGTGCGAGTGCCAGCCTGCATATTTGTGCGTGGATGTATAATCTGCCCATAAGTGCGTGTTCAAATTCTTTTGGCTGTGACTGATTCATTTCCTGACGGGAAAATGAGGAGAATGGTGAAGAGCTGCATATTGAGCTGGCTCGTCCGTGGTCAGCCTAGCCAATCACAGCAGGGCCCGGGGTCTGCTGGGAGCGAGCGGGGGGCTATAAATATGACGTGACGACAACAGGTCTCGTGTGCGCGGCGGAGAGATAGAGAGCTTGCCGGGAAGAGACAGAAACACAAGAGGAAGAGAGGGAGAAGTGAAAAGGAAAAGACAGGAGACATAGAGCATGAGAGAGGAGAGAGAACAAAGGTCAGGACATCTCAGAGAATCTGTTTCACATCAGTCCTGGTCGGTGCAAGAGGCACTTAAGGAGCCACAACTTAAAGCTTAAAATCTCATTACCATTCACTCAGTGTCAGTCATCTAACAAAAAACACATGAGGGAGATCCAGTGAGTGATGAGCAATCAGCTGATCAACCTGGAAAACATCCTTTTATCCTGCAAAATGAAAATTAAAACTGTTGTATCATGACTTATTTTCCTGTTTATGTATTCAAATGATTTATCATATCATGGCAAAATGCACAGATATGCTTGTCAGAGTACTATTTTCCTCAAAGCATAAAGTCAAAGTGCATTTTCCTCTTGTCTGCAATCCATATTATCTTCTGTTTATATTGCATGTATATGGTGACATTTTTGACCTTTATTAGCCAAAAGAAATAAATAAACCCTCACACAGTCTATTGAGCTCTGAATTAAGACTTTTTAGGTGAGAAGAGGATCATGATAATGATGCTCCAATTGTTTTTTTTAAATACACTTCATATATAAGCCTTTAAATGTCAGTTTTTTATTGCACATTTCAAAGCTCTGTACATAATGCATTAAAAACACAAGACACAAGGGTGTGTCTATTAGGTGTATAATATATTTTTTTGAGTAGCATAATCTAGAAAATAGAAAAAATATATAAGATATAGAATTAAAAGCTGTTTTTGTAAAGCATACTTTGTTTAGCAGCAGAACTTGATTAACATTGCCTCATGTTTGATGCACTAGCTCAATGTTTTGAGAAATATTCTCAACCTGTGTGGATTCTTGCAGAGCTAGATACCATTAAATCTGGTAAATATGAAGCATAGAGACCGTAAACAGCTGTAAAATGACAACACATACGTTTTACACCTCTGTTTTTGTACAAATTAGACGAACAAGATATAACCTGTTAATCAGTGAGCTTTAGAGAAGCTGGTAGGTGGATATTTTTTACCTCTGGACAGAGACAGGCTACCTGTTTCCCAATGTTTCCAGTCTTTATGCTAAGCTAAGCTAACTGAGAGAGCATTTTCCAAATTATCAAACTATTCTTTTAAGATGAAAACAAGGAGCCTTTGAAGGTTTGTTTTAGCCAAATTCATCTTTACACAGCTTGTATAATAATGGTTAAATTAATAATTCATATGTGTTGATAAATGTTTTGTATATTTTATGAGGGTAGGGTGGTTACATTAGCAAAATATTACATCTCACATCCATCCAAAAAACAAAAACAAAAACATTTTCACTTTCCGTGCCTTGTAAGATAAACATATATTTAATATTTTATGTTTACGTGCAGAACTTTTTCTGACCTTCTGTGTTTGTACAAGTTGTTGTTTCTCCACTGATCCCATGACTTAAAAACACACACACACATATGCACACACACATACAAAGAACACACACACAGACACACACAGAGTTAATTCATCAATATTTCAGTGATGCAGCCCTTCATGCTGAAAGATGGAGAGCAGCGATGAGCTCTTTTCTGTTTATCAGTGAGTCTCTTACACACACACACACACACACACACACACACACACACACACACACACACACACACACACACACACACACCTCTTCCTCCATCTCTCTGCTCTGTCCAGGCTTTTTTCTCCTCTAATTAGACAGGAAGGCAGCTATATAAACAGGAAACAGACATTCTACCCATATGCATGTATGTGCACATCTATGCCTGTGTGTGTGTGTGTTTGGCTGAATTTTCCCTATGAGGCAGTGAGACTCAGACATTGTTGTTGACCATGGACTCTGATTGGCTGAACTTCAGCTGGCAGGATGTAGGAAAAACCTTAATGCACGGTCAGTGTCGTTTTCCTCTGATAACAAAAGACAGTGAAGACTGGAGGATGTATTAGTGGTAAAAATCAGCCATAATTCAGATTATATGTGAAACTATAAGCACACAGCACATATTTGTTTTTCATCTGAAAGATTCAATTACCATCCTGCCTAAGGGCTAACAAGGCAACATCTATTTTAGGCTCCTTACAAAAGAAAAAGATCAGAAGCATTGGAGAGAAACAGACCAGTGTTTCCCAACACAGACTTTATCTGGGCAGCTTGCCATGGAAGAGTTATTTTATTCTTAGTCGCAGTTTATCAGAGTCACACTCTTGAGAGCGCTCTGTCTTAATATAATTTTCCTGCTCCCACAGATTAATCTTCCAAGTATTTGCAGTTACATTTCTAAACACTAAATTCACAGTTTTAATTGAAGATGCATGAAGTTGACCTCTTTAACATGGTGCTTCATTGGGGAGGTCATGAGAAGGTATTCTTGGAAAAGCAGAAAACATACTAAATGAAGTGGTACACAACGCAAATTGAGGGAAAGTAGAATCACAGAAAACATCAAGGACAATTGCCTTGCTTAATAACCCCTGTAATAAATCGATTAACAGCAGATGCTTTAAAGGAGAAAGGAATGAGGGACTGAGACACATAAAGCAGCGATTCTTTAGCTTTAATTGTGATGTTTAACGAGGTTTAAGTTCACGCTCGACTTCAGAAATAGCAGTTCAATGAGGTCCATTCAGCGGCTGTTCTGGAGATTTCAGCCCAGTTATCTGATTTCAAGGTCAAAAATTATCCCCAGCTTTTAAACCAACACAGATGAGAAACCCTTAAAGTGCTCAAAGACTGGAAATCTGAAGATCATGTGATACAACTAAAAGCTCCAGAGGAGCCACATATGGACCTATAGTTGAGATTGTTTGTCAAAGATGTTTAATAGCATCTAGAATAAAAGCAAACCAAATACTTCTTGATGTGAGTTAATTCTTATACAAAAATAAAGTACGTTTTAGGGTCTTCAGTTCAGCCAAGTTTAATAAATTTTGATCATCTTTCAGGTTGTACATAAACATTAAATAAGACAAGCAGAAAGAAAAACATCTCTAACATGAAGCGACAGTAAGAAGAAGGAAGGCAGTACAGTTTTGACCCAGAAAAATTGATTCTAGAATAGTCACAGGGTGGACATGTACTCATATGAGAAACTGCTGCTCAGCGCCAAACTCTCAACAACCACTGCACTGGTACCTGTTTCATAACAGCACAAAATACTATCAAAGATACACTAACCATTTAAGTGTTTGTGCCAAAGTTAATAGAACCAAAAACTGGAGTGTAAGGGATACATTACAGAAAAAGGAAAATTGCGATTACTGCAGAGGACGTATGCGAGATCAAAACATGGCTTCATCTGCGATGAAACACAAGATCATCTGGAGAAAGCAACAACATCAACCTCTAAATTAAAGAATCAAGTGGTTGGTGATCTCCATTCTCTTATACAAATATACTTGAGAGCTGGGCCCTTTGAATGCAAGCCGATGGATTCAAAGCGTTAGATGAACCTAAAATTCAATGGTATATTAACGAAAATGCGATGCCGTTGCAAGCCAGCAAACACTTCTTGCTGTCGTTGAAGTGATACTGCTTCAGTGGTTCGGCCATGTTAATTGGCAAGACTCTCCTGGCCAAGACCATCCTCAGGGCAAAGAAAAGGTTGTTATAAAGAGAACCGCTGCATTGGAGGATAGAGTACAGTGGAGACTCTAGGCTGCCCTCTCCAACTGACAACCAACCAAACAACCAACCGACAAACCAACCAACCAACCAACCAACTAACAAACCATCAACCATCAAATAACCAATCAACAACTAACCTTGACAACCAATTACACAAACACATGCACATGTACACTTTGACCTTTTGGATATTTAATGTCTTCATTGTTGACCCTATTAGACATTTGTGTCAAATTTTGTATAGTCGCGTCTAATTCTTGAATTATGGCCAAAAAAAAAAGCGATGTTTATGAGTCCACAATTGCCTTGACCTTTGGCCTTTAACCATCAAATTTAATCAGTTCATGGGTGGAGGTCAAGTGAATGTCTGTGTAAAAGTTGAAGAAATTCTTTCCGGCTGTTCCTGAGTTCATGAGAATGAATAGCTGTTTTATAGCGTTTTCAGTGATTGCTTCTCAGAATTAGAGATATCTGCGCTGTCTGTACCCAATAAAGATTGTTTGTGAAGTAGTGAAGAACCTCACTCTGTCACACCACTTATGCAACATCAAAGTGTTTTTAGTTCCTAAAACTCTGACAGAAATGAGACATCTTCTCAGCAGCAGATCATGTCACATCAAATTCAGAGGACTCATATCAATAATTTATCCTTGCCAGGTTTGAATCAGGATCTTCAAATGTGGTGAAAAGTGAGTGTGTCAGATTTAGTAATACAGCTGTTATTTCAATGTGTCACTTAAATGTTTATTCAGTTTAAAGTGAATTATCAGATTCAATCTGGTATCATAGATGCCAATGTTAGAGGGACTCAGAATATGTGTTATCATATCTTTATGTCAGTCTAACTCTGGCCACACATTACAGATTGATTATTAAAATAAAATGACACTCAGTCACAAAACACATTTATTTAGCTCCCGTGTAGCAGGACATTTTTGATGGCTCATCCCACCAGCCTGTTTTCCTGGCACGCACTTTCGATCTGAACCTGTGACGCTGTGAATAAATGACCCGTAAAGGCCAACAGGACGCCAGACATGATATTTTTTCCAGTGTAAATTAAAGCTGGTGGCACTGCCAGCCGAGCAGGCAACAGCTATGGAACAGTTGCACCAACATTACAGCACAATCCACAGATGGAGCGCTGTACCTTGGAGGCTAGTTAGATAGCAGCACCCTGCAGAAACACCACCTGATCCAACGTAGCTTCACAAGGCTGGTTTCTGACCTACTTACATTTGTTGTGTGTCTGTCTCTGTGTGTGTTTGTGTGCGTCAGGATTGATTTTCACTCTGATATTATCTATAATTGGTTATTTTCGAGCTTAGTTCCACTCATGTTTCCAGCCAGAACCTCCTTCACTCTCTCTCTCTCTGACTCTGCTTCTGCTTGATTCTGACTCTCTTGCCTAGTAACCTCTCTCTCATTGGTCAGGAGAGTAGAGAGTAAAAATGGAACCTTCGGGCAACATTCCGTGATTGGTGGGTTAATATCAGTGCCAGACAATCAGAGGACAGCTAGGCTGGGGTCTTCTAAACTGGAGAGAGTGAGATCACAACAGTGATTTTGTTTGTCTTTAAAAACTGAATTTGTTTGTTATATAATCAACAAGCCCTCTGGCTGTTTATTGTTTTTGTCCACATTTAAATAACTGTCATGGACTATTAAACTTTATTCATTTATATTATGCTTATTTCTGCAATTTATTTTCAATATTTTTATTATTTTCATTTCATTTTCTTATCTTTTGCTCTTCTATGCAGTTTGGTATTCACTGACATGGTGAGAAAACCAGTGGTTTAGCAAAAAGAAACAAAACAAAAGGTAGTTACGCAGTAATTCCTTTTTATAGCTAAAGAAAATCAATTAACTGTCAAATTATTACCCTCAGAAAATCAACTGATTAACAGGAAATTTTTGATGTACAAAAGCTTTTGTAACCAAAACATAGGTTTAAAAAAATTCCCTAAATTATTACTTATACAGTGTTTTATGTTAAGGAGGTTAAGGACAGATTTTCAAACTATACATTTTAAAACAAAAGGTATAAAAAATCTGATTTGACGTCAGCTACAAATTATAGAGTACAAAACAGAGTCCATAACTTCTGTGATTATATTTTCCTGTGGTTTAATCAACAATTGTTTTCCTGGGTAAGTGATTAGCAGTTTGTCCATTAAACCTCAGAAAATAACAAAAACTGCAGAGCATAATTTCCCCAGCGAACTCCAATATGACATCTTTAAAATTTATTGTTTGAATGACCAACAATTAAACACTCAAATACTGTGAGAATAAAGCAGAGAGAGCAGGAAATTCACCCAGTGTTAAAGCTGAAATCAGCAGATGTTTACTTAAACGCGACTGATTATCAATGGTGCAATTAAAGTTCTGCTGACGAGACTGTTTCAGCTAAAGCTGTTTTAGAGGAAGATCTTTGCATTAATCCTCAATATCTGATCAATGCCATCAGTCTGTAGTGGTTGATTTGGAGTCTTTCCATCAACCTCTTCATCTGCTTTACCACACACTCACCATAATGTGCTCGGGCCATTGTTAAAGCCTCTACCTCCTTGCTAGTTCCTAATGAATTAAATTACAGAATCACACGCCTCCACGGTTGGTTACCCTCTACCAACCCATCAAGTTGTAGGTAAAATGGTTTGCAATCTCCTGTTCTGTTCCTGAATTATAATTGTTGAATAATGGCCATTGAAGCTGACCTTTGACTTTTTAGGATATAAAATGTAGTCATTTTATCCTACTGTTGTGTTAAAGTTTGTCATAATTAGTGGATGAAATGTTGGTTATGGCCAAAATGTGCGGTCCATCTTGACTCGCGGATGTTTGTGCCAGATGTGATGACATTACTTGAGATGGGACAGACATGAGGTCACAGCAACCTTGACCTTTGACCTTTATTACCAAAATCAGATCAGTTCATGCGAGTCCAGATATGCGTTTGTGTGCCAAATTTGAAGAAATTTCCTTGAAGTGTTCCTGAGATATCATCTTCAGGAGAATGTTGTGGATAGTTTAACATAGTCTAAACAGGAGTAAACAGTGAACTTGTGAGGGCATATTTTCAGCAGTGAATAGATGCACATTTAGTGCTCTAGTGTGTGTATTTACAGCAGCAGGGCGTATGTGGGAATTACATGTTTACTGTGGCTCACTGATAATAACCAACAAAGGGCTCTAACAGAGGAATTAGATACATCAGGCTTTGGATTTTCAGACTTTCCCACCCCAAGTACAAAATATCACCCAGAATTTTATCGTGGACAAAATTAATCTGTTATCTTGCAATAAACAGTACTTTAAGGAGTTACCCAGGTTTCCTTTAAACCAACAGCAACAAGCTGATGCATCAAAGACGATACTTCTTGTCCTTAATCATCTTCCTCCTCAGGGAGAGAGCTTTTTCTGATTCTCATCACTCAGCAGCCGCAGTCGGCATCAAACGGCGAAAACCCTCTGAGCCACGATGTGCGATCACGGAAGTTTAGATGGTCTAACGCAAAACAACGTCAAGCATGCGGTGCGCGGAGGACAAACGTGATGAGAGGAAATATGAAGAGCCTACGCACAGAAATGTGTAAGCACTCAGACTGAAAGACGCCGAGATACACTATTACATTAAGCTCTGTCTCGAGGCGTTCCAGACCTCATATGACTGACAAAGCATACAGCGAGAGATGAGCAAAAATGCTTACTTTGCTCTTAACAAGAGGAGGGTGGGCTGGGGTGCAACATAAGCACTCTGTCATTTTTTTGTGATTTAGCTCTTTTGTTTTGAGGCGTGTGCTGATGAGTACATTTACTAAATAAAATAAATAAGCAACTCTGGATTCTGCTTTTTGCTGTCATCCAATTTCAGACCATATATTACTGCATTTCTGAGCACAAATAGCTATTTTGTACTGTTAAATGTAATCGTCCTTCTTGAAAATTGAAGAGAAATG
Source organism: Lates japonicus (assembly GCA_033238685.1). NCBI lineage: Eukaryota > Metazoa > Chordata > Actinopteri > Centropomidae > Lates > Lates japonicus. Next base: position 60,711 of record BRZM01000560.1, read on the forward strand.
ATTGTTTCAACTAAATACAAAAAATAGACATAGGAGCAGGTATCTAATGTCAAAGTCACCATGTACAGAAAAAGATTTAGCCCTGAAAAAAGTATTAAATTCTCTTTTAATTGATTTTTTAGCTGGTTGGCCATGAGTACAGGTGTTCATTTAGCTAAGACTGATTCTTTTAACCTGTTTAACCAAGTGTTACTCAGTTTTATCACCACGATTTGGTTTGATTTCATTGTTATAAAAGAAAAAACACTTGTCTAAATATTACTTAAAGAAAGAAACAATAAATATGTTAAAGAGACAATATGTTTTGTCTTCTTTCTAATTAACTACTCAAATTATGACATCGATGTGAAGGTGAGATCCAGAAAAAGCAGCTATGAACTTCATAGATGAACTATTCTCAATTTAATTCTTTTATATGTGATTTTCACATATTTGTCATTGTCCAGTATCAGAAAATATCCCTATCAATACCATGATATTGATCTCAACCGTATTGCCGTTGTGAAGAGCAAACAGATCAGTAGTTCTCTGACAGCTGCAATAGACCATGATTCAATATAATACATATTGTGTTTTGAGACATGAGGATAACTACTGCCTTTCTTAACTGTAATAACTCTCTCTAAGTTATTACACCACTCTCAACTTTCACAGTTGCTATCGCTCTCTCCACCTCATGACTTTATCCTCACCCCACAGCTAGATACATGAAATTCACACCTCTCTACTATAGGAGCTGTTATGAGACACAAAAAAATTTACAGTACATTTGTAGCTCCTAAAATACCAAACATCACAAACTGATAACAGGAGCCCTCGACTACTTGCTATTGTTCCCTACAACAGTGACACTGTAAATATATTCTCCTCCTCACATTGGCGCCTCAGGCTGTTTGCCAGCTTGGTAAACTGATCCCAGCACTGTCTGGTCATTGGACCCGGTCCGAACTGCAACTCCAGTATTATAGACTGCAGTCATTCTGCACGGGTGACTTATTGACTGGATATGCCCATGAATCAGAGCGAGTAATTAGTGCAGGTCAGACTCTGTGTTTGATTGGGTGAAGAGAGAGCTGACATTTTAAGCTACAGTGACTTTGTCTGGATGTATGAGACACCAGAAAAGCTCTCTGAAGTTTAAGAAAGCCCCTCATGAGTCATCGCGGTCATCTGTGTTATCAAGTGGCGACAGTGGGGAGCTGACAGGAATGAGGGGAGGGAGATGGGGAGTGAAATGCAGCAAATGTCCCCAGCCTGACTCCCAACTGTGGCAGCTCATGTTTGGCACATTAAACCCCTGCAGGCTTCAAATTTTTTAATGGAAAGTCTGTGTGACGAGCTCAGGGGTGTGGAGCTTGACAGACTTGAATGGAAACTGAAGGACTGTCAACTGACTAATCGATTAACCTGCTGGGGTCTAGGATTATTTTGGTAATAGCTGGATTTTCTATGCATTCATTTTTGGCTTTAGCCCCTTTTAAACTGTCCTTCCCTACATGCGCGATATCCTGACTTCTTATTTTGTCAATTTAACAAAGCATAAAGCTGCCAGGAACCTAAAATCCAAGTTAAATAACATAGATTGTAGCACAAATCTCTGGTAGTGTCGCTGAAAATATTATTATTGACCAGGTCAAGGTTGTAAAAATATTGTTTGACATTTATACAACGGAAAATGTAAGAAAATATTTATGTAAAATGACTTTATGTCTGTAAATCACTGAAAATATTAATTTACAGTTTTCAAATGGTGTGTGGGGGAAATGAGATAGTGTGAAACACTTTCTACTAGTTTTCTCAGCTTGTCTCTACATGATGAGTATTAATAAAACATGCTCGTTATGTTTACTGATGAACAGAGAGACTCCAGAGGGTTAACTGACTCATCATTTCACCTCTAGAGAGTACGGTGTTATTCTAACTGATAGAATGATGGCCAAAACTACAAAAATACTTCCAGATATTCCAGATATTAAAGGTCATTATCCATTGGGATATAACAAACACTCTCTCTCACACACAAGCGCACACACACTGAGGTGTAATTAGATATGAAGCTCCCAGGGTTACTGTCCCATAATGTCACTTAATAGCAGCTCATCAGATTATCACACGTGATAATCCCACGGACCACATGTCCTTAATCTGACTCCTTTTAACTGAGTACAATGTGTGTGTCTGTGTGTGAGAGAGAGATGAAACTGTGAAGATCTGGTTAATTAAGGACATGGAGGTGAAGTTAGTCTTTTTACTCCAGTGTCGTGTGGATTATTATTATGATTTTATGTTAGTAGATTATAAACTGAGCCACAGTTGCTGAAATCATCTGAAATTGACTCAGAAATCCCAAGTAGAGCTGCAATGATTAATCAATAAATCAATTAGTTGATTCCTAATTGATATATTTTTGAGTTCCAGCTTCTCTTCTTGTTGTCTTCTATGATAGTGAACTGAATATCTTTGGGTTTTGGACTGGTGACCGAACAAAACAAAACATCTGGAGATGTTACGTTCAGCTCAGGGACCATGTTATGGGTGTTTATCAATCAAAATGATTGGCGGATTAATCAGCAGTTGTGCACAAGCTTATACCTTTGATTTTTCAATAAAGAATCTGCGGCACCTGTTCGGCTTTTCTATTAGAAGCTATAGACAAATTCCAACTGTGAGTCACCTAACAATGTCAATGGAAAAATGAATGGGAGTTTCACTTCTCCTCCCACTTTCCAACCTCTTTATTCATCTTTGTTACGTCTGTTTGAAGTCCTACTCTTTGAATATATTTTGTCCTTTGTGTATTTTTGTCTAGAATGACTTGAGGAAGAAAGGACGGAAGGAATAAAGAAAGAAAGAATAAAAACCCAACGCAATAATGGACCCAGGTTTAAGCTCTCACCTTGTACTTGGCGGTAAGCTGCTCGGTGGCTTCCTGCTCCTTCCTCAGATCTCCCATCATCCTCTCCTTCTCACCCAGCAGCCTCTGCTTCTCCTCGGCCAGCAGGAATCGATCCTCTCGAATGGCCTCCTTCTCCCTCTCCAGACGCTGCTCCTCCAGCTTCACGTACTCCTGTGCTTCCTTCTCCACCTCCACCTCCACCTCCACCTCGTCCTCGCCCTCCGTCTCTTCATCCCCGTCCCTCTCCCAGCCCTCGCCCTCCACTTGCTCCTTCTTCTGTTTGCTCCTCCACTTCCTGTGGTTGAGCTGGGCCCGGACGCGAGCAATCTCCCTCTGGAACTCGCGCAACAGGGCGTCCTTGGGGTCCTCGTTGACCCTCGGCTGGTTCTGGATGTTCTTGGCTCGGTTGGCGTAGCGGAGGGTGGTGAGGGTTTCGTCATAGTGCTGCGGGGCTGGGCCTAAGGTGGCGACCATGACCGTCTTTGCGTTCCCGCCCAAAGAGTCCTGCAACAGCCGGGTAAGCTTGGAGTCCCGGTACGGTACATGCCCGCTGCGCCCATCTGCCAGGGCTGAGATCACGTTCCCCAGCGCTGACAGGGAAAGGTTGATCTTGGCGGCTTCCTTCAGGCGGTCTCCCTGGACGCCGGTCTTGGCTTGGCGCTCGCTGCCGGCAAGGTCCACCAGGTTGAGGCGTCCGACTCGAATGTGTTTCCTCCCATCTGGTCCCGGCTGGCTGCACTCCACCGTGATCAAGAACAAAGCATGGGACCTGGACGAGTGTTCGTTCATGTCTGTTGCCCCAACAGCCCTCGCCTGGTTGCCCACATTCATCACCTCCTCGATCTCCTTGATGCTCTTGCAAACACATGACGTGAGATCTCGGACGTACACTCCGGTGTCTGGACTTTCTCTAAGCTCCAGGGCTCTGGCGGTGCCGTGGTTGGGATCAAGGAGGTCCCGAACCTCCTCCCGGTAGATCTCGAGGTAGGATGCCCGCACCAGGTACTGCTTATCAGACTGGGAGCGGGAGATGTGCGTGAAGATGTGGTCAAAAGCATTGGGAATCACGCCCCGTTTCTCCGGGTCCAACCATGCACCCTGCATGGTGTACGTCTTCCCAGTTCCAGTTTGCCCGTACGCAAATATGGTACCGTTGAACCCTGCCAGCGCCGAGTCTATCAGGGGTCGAACGCTCTCGTCGTACAGGTCTCGCTGTTTGGAGCTTGCATCGTAAACTGCGTCGAATGTGAATGTTTTCTGGGGCTCGCTGGCTGATGCACGAGGGTTTCGGAGGATCACCTGTCCGAGCCGCAGGTCCATCTGCACGATGCCCCCTGCAGGCCCATTGGACTCCTCTTTCCGGTTCAAAGGCCGGCATCGAACTACCACCTTCACAGACTCACTACCCTTATTTTTTGACATGACTACCCTCTGATTCTTCAAACGAATTTATATTACGTTTATGAAAACAGGCTGAATGAATGGAGCCTTTAATTAGCCGGAATAACCTCCTGTCTGCCTGTGACTTGTGTAACCATTGATTTTTAAATCATTAATAACACATTCAGTATGGCCTCTTGGTTGTATCATAAAGGAAAATACCTACAGTGCCTCGTAACACAGACTCATATAACTACCAATAGAAAAAACGGGATGCCAGTGTTTCTAATGGCTAATTTCCTTTGCTTATTGTCTGTAATATTAGCCTGCGAACAGACAGACGGTCAGCAGATCTCACGCGTTGGATCGACGCTCCATTGCAGTCACCGATACACGTCCAGATTCACTCGGTGAAAGAAAAATCCCCCAAAGAACCGGTAACAAAAACATTCGCGTCGGATGTCGCGCTCATGTCGCCTTGGTTTTAAACACCGGGTTAGATCCGCCACAGACCGCTGTCTGCATCTTCCCGTTCCTCCGCTTCACAGATGCTCCAAAGTGGATTTGCGTCTCTCTCTCTCTCTCAGGGTCTGTGCGGAGAGACTGAGCTCTCTCTCCTCCTGTACGCAACACGCACACACACCCACACACACGTACAGATACACACACAATCATTCATCCACCACACCCCACATCACTGCGGAGTGGAACAAGGGACCATGGGAAATGAAGTTTTTCCTCAACAAAGAGTTTATTTTTGTGCAAGGCTGCCACCAAATCGTCAAATAGACACAGTGACAGCTGTTTATCGTTACAGCTGTTTTATTAATTTATTCATAATAAAATATAATCTAAAATCCTTTGGTATAAAACGTACCTCTTTCCTCTCACTCTGAGTAGATTTAAGTTTGGAAAAACCCGTATTTTACCTTGCTCAAGCTCATTTTTATGGTTACACTATTCAATCTAAATAAAATACACAAGATGTCTTGTGCATTATTTTAAGAATATTTCCCTATAATACAACCTGACACACTATCTGTTCTGGAAACTTTTGAGGCTTGCCAAAAGAATTAATAGTTTTCTGGAATAAATGTGATTGATGTGGCACACTTTCAAGCAGAATTTTGAAGGAGAAATCCACCCAAAAACAGATTTAATTTTTTCATTTTGGTCAATAATCTCCTTACGTTGAACAGAAGACTTGGCAGCAATTCAATTAAATACATTTCATTTAGATTCAGTATCTAAAATCTTCTTAAAGTCTTAAAATCTTAAAGTCCACAAAACCAAAAAGGTCACTTGATGATATGTAAGTATGGAGGCTCTGATTTATATTTTATGGCAACAGTTTGTGTTCATATTTTTGCGTTTATATTTTTCAAAATCAATGCTTTTTTTTCTCTCTAACAACAACATGTTAACCCGGTTGTAATTCTCTGTTGTTTACTGATGGTTATATTTTCTATCTTTCTATTTAATTTAATTTAGTTTTTAAATCTCGTTTTGGATCTATATTTATCTTTAAATTGAGTATTGCCTGTTATTTCTGTCTACAGAATTATTGCTGGTGGAACTGAAGACAAACTACGGCCTTGTCAGTCAGTAATAATTATAAATTACCTCAATATAAACAATTTGTCATATTTTTAGTTGAAATATGATTGTTTCAGTCTTATAATGCTGAAAAATGTTTAAAACTCCACACTAGAAAGGTGAATCAGTGCAGTTAAAAGTCGGTTTATGGTTCGCTAGATTCCTATGTGCCTCTGTTAATTAACATTAACACTTTGTCGGTCATAAAGCTGCCATGGCTTTCTATATGGTGCACTTAGAGAAAGAGAATTATTTACTCCTCAGTCCTGATTAGACCCAGGCAGCGCATTAAAGACACATGAATGGCAGTCCCCTTAATCATCAGTGAGATATTCTCATCACTTATTGTACAACTGTGCTCCCAAAGCAGCACAAATTGAGGACTAGGGGCCGGATGCAAAATTAATAGTCACCAGAAGACTTACTTAACTATTACACTCATTCAAACATGACACAACCGTGCCACCTAGTGGAACAACTGCAGAATACACTCTGACCTGCAGCTGGTCAATGTCTCCACAGGAGGCCAGGAGATTCATGTGAGGAGAGACAACTGTTTCCAGGTGTAGAGTGGGAGGTGTCACTGTGGGTGGGAGGTGATTCTGGGTGATTCCGTGTTAAGCTACCAAAATTTCCATATCACCTCTTCCTATTTTAAATATGTGATGTTCTCAGTGTTGTTAAAATGCTGATGTAGGCTGGAGTGACCACAAAGGGGAATGCCTCAGCCACACGGGAAATTCAACACATTACATTATTCCTTTTTACATGGAGGAGCAAGATACAAACTACTTCATAACCTTTAATACGTAACCTCACCGTGGCGTGTTTATTCTTGCTGCAGAATCAACAGTGTTTGTCGAAAGCTTCATAGAGCAGAACTGGAAAACTTACCCATATGTGTGGTGAAAATCCCCTTGGCTCAGATGCTTGTGGCGTCACCTTTTATGACTAATTCTCAGGAAAGTGCACGTCACCAGGACGTTAAGAGTTCACGGTAGACTTTCCAAATGTGTGGGGGTCATGTGATCTAAGGAGAGGATGCCAGGAATATTTGCCTATCAAACCAAAATTAATGTCACTGTGAATGACTGGTCTAAAAATAAAAAGCTTAACATCTAATGAAAAAATGTGCAATAAGTAATTTGATCCACTATGTCAACTTAACTTTCTTTCCTGTGTTTTCCACAGAAAGGAAATGAAGACTAAATGGAAATCTCCCTACCTCTTCCACATATGGTCAGCAAATCACTTCATCAAAGTTAATCTATTTTATATTATTACTGGGTTATTTTCTCAAATGATATGGTTATTTTTACCCACTGTTTTACACAACAAGCTGCAGTTTCACCTTTAAACTCTCACAAATTTATTGTTAGCAGTTAAAAAGCTTGAGTATAAAATAAAAAACATTTTGTAGCCACTCTAGTTTGGGAAAATATTCCAAGAGTAATATATGAAATATCACTAACACTTGGTCAAAGTGATGGTTTAATTGGTGGTGTTTCTACCATGGGTCTTAGGTAAAGTTAAGCCAGTATTGTAGAGTGACAGTGTCCCATTCCTTGGGCAGCTAACTAATCGTTAATCTGCAGATTGTTTTCTTGATTAATCAATTAATTGTTCAGATTATAAAATACCAGAGAAAAACAATGTCCCTTAATATGTTTAAAGTCCAAAGATAATGTCATCAAATTTCTTATTTTTTGTAGCAACCACCAGTTCAAAACCTAAATATATTTTCTGAGTAAAAGTTCATGTTGACCCTGTAAACAGTACAAAACAGTCACCGTCCTCCTCAACCAGATAGAGAGGCCTTGTTGTCATGGGATTACAGATGTTTAAATTTACATTTTTCCGAACACTTTAAGGACTTGTCATCCATGTTGTCTTGACTGAAAAAAAGTAGTTTTATTTATTGGTTATCCCATACTAGCTGAAGCTAATTACCAGCCTCTGGTGATAGCTTATACTTTTGAATCACGTTTTAAAATAAAAGAAGAATAGATCCAACAGAATTAGGATTAAAAACAACAGGACAGATGAAACAATTTACCATCACAAAGAGGAAAAAAATCAGGAAATACTCCCATCTGAGAAGCTGGAATGTTTGGCATTTCTGCTTGAAAAATTACCTTAAAAAGTCACTGATTAATTGACTTCTTGTTTTAGCTCTAGTATAGAATAAAATGTGTTTTAACTGTTGAGGGGAGCTGGAGCTTCTCCAGCCTGAACATAAGGTTGGGGCGCCTTGGTGATCAACATGCATACCATATACTGTTGCTCAGTTATTGCCCCTCCCTCTCTCCCCTTGTTTCCTGTCACCTCTCAACCATTTGTTGTTGTTTAAAACAAAAACGCCCCTCAAATTACCTAAAAAACCTCCCTTTAGGTCATCTGGTTTACTTGTCAAACAGGTACATGTGGAGGCAGACTTCCTGTCTTAAATGTGCATGAGTATCACTGTAGAAATGTGAGTGGTAGCTGGCTGGCTGGCTGGCTGTTTGAGAGAGTGTGAGACGAACCCTGGGGCCCCATGCAGCAAAATTCAGGAATGCACACGGATCTGGGAAGATGTCTGTGTTAAGACAGGATTTATTAGCGTAACAAAGATTGCTTCACTTAGCAGGACGAGGAGGAGGAGATACTGTAAGATTGTGGGCTGAAATAAAATTAACCTGCACTTCATTTAACCAATAGCACCTTAAAGTACTGCCTAAAGAAAATCTGTGAACTCCATAAAACTATCAACCTTTTAACCTCTGTACCATCTGGTTTAAGCTATGCGTGTCTGCATCTTTTTCCTCTTTTTGGTCATGCTATCAGTGTCTCTACGAATGTTGGTCTGTCGTTTGGTGACTTGGCCCACAAGACTGAAATATCTTATATTTTATATTATATTTTATATAATATATAAAAAGTATTAGTTAGGTTAACATTACATTTTGTATTCATGGTCCCAAGAGGACGAATAAGTTCTTTCTGCTTTCCCTAGCATATATATGTATGCATGTCATGAAAAAACAATCTTTATATATGTGTGATATTCTATTTAGTGTGTTTATTTTAACCGTTTTTGATATAAATTAGTATTTGATACACTATATATACTTTTAAATGTGCCCCCAGTGTCTTGGAGGACTACATAGCGCTCTGTTAGCTATGTTTAGTATCTCTATAGCTAACGTTAGCATTAACTGCTGTTTACTTACCAGTCTCGAAGAGGTGCTGCGAGTTCAGCTTGAAACTTCATCCCTCTATTCGCCAAGAGCTGTCTCCAGTGGCGGAAAGCGAGGTTAGTGATTTTCCTCTAGTTCTGCCGCCTCTTTTCCTTTACTGAAGTTAGCATGCTAACCAGCTAGCCTCGGCCCGTCTCGTCACTTTCCGATAACGACTCGCTGTAGCGTCCAGACTGCCCGGAAGAAGTAGCACTGACAGCTGGTTGGACAAAACAAGACATTTAAATATGTAATTTTTCCACTACTTTCTGGCATCTTATACACTGAGTAATCAACTGATTATTAAAGAAAATAATTGTCATAGCTACTGATTATGAAAATAATTGTTGTTTACAACCTTAAAGTAGTACTATTAGTGAATACTACAACTTTGCCTAAGGTTTTCTGTGAGTTACCCCCAGTTGATAATCCAAACTGCACCATAAGGACAACATGTCAGTTTTTCCAATACTTAAGTTTATTCACGTAACAGTAGGTTTTCTTTATAATGAGCATTACAGCACAAAGCTGCAACGGAGGCTGCAAACTATCCCTCCCTTTTCTCTTACTTCTTTCTCTCTCTTTCTTTATATCTCTCTGTCTTACGTGGCTCGGGAGCACGCCGCGTTCTGAGTGTCTGAGGTCAGGCTTCCTGCGACGGCGGAAAGGTAACGTGCGCACACGCCTAGAGCACGCACTCAAGCCGAAACACGAGGATGATGTACGTTGCCCTCTCGTCGTTAACTTTGATTAGTAAATATGAGCAATTCACCAAAGGATGAAACGCCGCTGTTGCTTTGCAAATGCCCATATATGACATCGCTTTGCCCGTAATCACCGCGTAAATGCCGGCTTTACCGTAACGAAACGCTGAATCACGTAATTGTCCGCCCATATGCATTTGTACATGCATTTACCCTCTCAGTCATTAAAAAACTTTGGTGGATAAATGTACAAACAGTTCACAAAGAAGAGGATGTGGGAAACGCCCGTAACAAGCACAGAAGTACTTATATATGACATCACTTTGCCTGACTCACAGCTGGGATAGTCACCGCATCAAATGCCAGCTTGCCATGAAAAGCGAAACACACCCCGGCTGAAAAGAGATCCGCATGAAATTGTCCGCCATATTGGATCATTTGATACATTTCATGCATTGAAGTAAATAAAGATTTGAGCCCGAATGGCGGAACCGCGCACACAGTAGCATTTGCCCCCTTCTGTCAATCTAAGACACGCCCTTTTACTTCCGATGTTGGCGAGCATAGCCAATCGCAGTAGGGCGCTGAGTGGAATGGCAGCAACATTGGCCAATCAGACGAGTAGAAGTTGACAGAAGGGGCGGGGAAAGAGGCGTGGCCGTTGACTCAGGGTGTCGTAAAATGGGCTTTCATTCCCGAGCGACGGCGGTCATCTACATTTCAATTCTAATCTCTCCAGAAAGAAAAGGCGAAATAACTCCCGCACGGACAGCAGTCGTGACACACTTTCACATCAGATTTCTCTTCCAATTTCTCTCGGTCAGCTTCTGGGGAATTCTGAATGACAGTGTGCCGAGAATTTGAATTAGCTCATAGATTAGTTTGAAGAAAGAGTAGGTCAGGGAGTAGAAGAGAGAGAGAGAGAGAAGCCATTGTCCCGACATGTGGGAGAAAAGAAAAGAGTGGAAAAGAGGAATCACGGAGATCTATTTTACTTTCTGTTCTCATGCTGTGTGGGGAAAACGATCCGGAGCTCCGGGAAATATAACTTCTCGGACGTCTACGGACACACGGTATTTGGGTGGTATTTGGCCAACTAGCTCTGAAGCTAATCAACAAATCCCAGTTGTTAACTGTTAACAGTCAAAGAGGAGCCAGGGCGGTTGGTCAGTTGGCAAAGGAGCTGGCTTTAGACTTCCACACATAGGCATGCTAAGTTTTATTCATTTCTTTTGTATCTATCTGGGTAAACTTCGTGTTTTCAATGGCAGAAGACGTACGACTTGCTGTTCAAGCTACTTCTGATCAGGAGACTCATGGGCGTGGGAAGACCTGTGCTGCTTCGCTATCGACGACGCGCTAACGCCTTCATCTCCACCATGATGAAAGAAGGAGGATCAGGGCCCATGGGCTTTCTCATTTCACTTGTTTGACAGCTGGACACCTCCTTGTACTGACCCGCAGCTGAGAATGGTAAACAGGACATATTTGGTTACATGATGTGCTATCGGCGTAGCGGCTCTCAGGCCTGCACAGAGTTAGCCGGGAAGCTAGCTGTGCAGCTCACAACAGACCCCAGTTACCCATTTTCCAATGACGACTTTAATAGCAAAACCTTACAGGTATTATTTTGGTTTGGTTTGCCCAGTAATGGCAAGTCTAACCAGTTTGGGTGCTGGAGGATTTGCTGTCATCAGTTGACTGATGGATGGTAGAAGCTAACAAGGCTAGCAGCTGTACAGGGCCGTGCTGGGTTGGCAGCGCTAAAGCTATCATTTATCGACATCAGCCTTTTATAACTATATGGATCTGTCCTTGTCTCTTTTAGAATTACACAGTAAGATAAAGAATTCCTGGATCTTGTATATAAACCGACCTTCTTCAAAACAATACGTAGTTAAAGTACTGATTTGAAAGTAACAAAATGTGCTTAAAGTATATATTTAGTACATTGCTTTAGTTATTCTTTATACTTACAGTATATTACAGGGCACTAGTTCAAATACTGTTGTTGGTATTCTCACAGAACAATAGATTTGATCTTTTTATGGACATAGTTGTTGAATCAGTTAGTTGTTTGAGAGAAAATTAATCGACAAATGCAGTATTTTCTGGTGTTTCACATCGTCTCCAGCACAACATTTGCTTGTTTAGCTTTTTCAGATGTGATAATTTGCTGCTTTCACATCATTTATGGTAAATCATGAATATCTGAAATTTATAGATGTCACCTTAAGGCTGTTGGAAGTTTGGATGGACGTTTTTTCACCCTTCATGTGTATTTCATGGAAACAAATGCGTATATAATTAATAAAGAATATAATCTCCCTTTAGCTCAGTGTTCTCTATCTAAACTCTGACTCTGTAATGTAACTAGTAACTATGTGTCAGATAACTGCTGTGGAGTAAATGATACAAGATTTCCCTCTGAAATGTATTAAGTAGAGGTATAAGTATCAAGCTCATGCCAAAACATAAGTAAGCACCCCTCTGATTCATATTTAAGAACACAAGTAAATACTTCGTAGCTTTCATGTCACTCAGTGGAGAACCATAAACAATTAATCATAGTAGCATCATCAGCTTTTTCCACTCTATCCTCCACGCATAAGTCAGCATCACGCTCACGCCAGGTCAAGTGTCCAAACCATGTCAAATCCCACTGCAGCCCCAAGTAGGCTCCATTTACCCTATTTGGCAAGATCAGTGCTGAGTAATAAACGTAACATTAGATGTGTTTTGTTGAATTCATGAAGCGGCTGTTTTAGCATTATGATCGTCTCTTCCTCAAAGCTTTCTCTCAAAGCCAGTTTTTCGGCAAAGTGTTGGCCGTCCTCTGATTGTATGCCTAGAACACCACGACCATAATGGGCAACAGTGTTCTGATAGCATCAGGTGATTAGATTTGTCAGTACAGCCACAGGCCACACGCTGTTGCGAAACTGCCATCATACCGTGTTATGTATTTGTTTATGGTTTAGTAGGTTTGACTTTACTTTGTCTTGCAGTCAACCTAGTATTTGTAATATTCCACTCCAGTTATCGTCTCAAAATGCAGTCATAGTCTGTGCTATCAAAGAAGTTACACGTGATTATGTTTTTAGTTGAGTTAAAGTTGCCAAGATGTGTGATATTAGTAGGATGCAGTGGAGCAGACCCGGCGGGTTCTTCAGCAAAAGACCAGTAGTGACCTTTTATCTCTGCAGCAGTATTTTCCCTGCCAAGTTGGGTAGTAAGTCATATACGTCAGTGCCTGCTTATGTGTTGCAGCAGCTGAGGCAGTACTTTACCTCTGCTTTGGGAAAACATATTCAACAACACATTGTAAAACCTTTGTTTAAATGAAGCTCAGTAAGTGCCTGTTCTACTTGGGTTAATGTTGGCAGTTTGGGCTGTTGATAGTTAACTTTATCCTGCTGGGTGTCACTACCTTAAACACTCCATTACTCTAATTTATCAAAACCTCAGATGACGTCCTTGATTTGTCATGTTAGTCAAGCGAGGTATTTAAGGCGTCCAAGAAGCGAGGATGATCAGTAGTTCTTGAATGAAACTATCCACAACAGAGCACCGCTATCATTTAGTTTAAGTGTTGTTCCCTTACAGTGATTACCTTGGTTTGCCCTAAGGGTGGCAAAAAGGGACAGAAGATACGAGGTTAGGAAATGTAATAACATAATTTTCCTCCTGTCAGTGTGTTCTATAAAAGCTTTCACTGGTTCCTTTAAAAACTACCTTTCGGTCTAGCTCCTGTCTCGTCTTGTATCTGCTCTGCATCTAAAGCAAAACAAAGCAGCGTGCAGCAAAAGTTAGATATCCATCCAGATCATACTATCCAGACTTGCTTTTGCAGTTGCCTTTTATCGATTTATTGGTGATATGTGGAATTATTCAGAGATCGATTTTTGGATATTGCCAATCTAGCTGCCAAATGAAGACCTGCTGGTTTACTTCCCGAGCAGGCAAGAGCCTTTTCAAGTAGCGCTGCCTTGTGGTATCTTATTCCTCAGTCAGTATTATATAATTGGTGGTTTCACCTCCGTTTTCTATTATATTTGCTGAAGACTGCCCAGTATCACTGTATGATTACCGGACGTCTATTAGTAAGAAAATGGCCTTGAACACAGGGGTATGGCTGGATACTGGTTATAGTTTCCCTTATTTATTTTGGAACATAAAGCAGCATAAAAAATACAGACAAAACACCAAATGGTTTTATAAGTTACAAGTCAAAGTCAATGAATAAGTCCTCAGTTTCATTACTTTTGCAGATTATTTAAGTGGCTGTGGCAGAAAACATGAAAGTTTCTTCCATCTCTGTCTCTACATTATGGACAGATGGTTGGAGAATGATAACAAAGACTCTACATACAAAGCAGGTTCAGACCTTGATGTACCTGTGATCAGAAAGTCTTGAAAGGAACTGGACTGTGGGAGGAAGCGGCGGCAGAGTGTGTTTCCTCCTCTTGACACAACACTCATACCTTTGGAACACAGATACAGCTGCTTCTCAAAAATACACCCCCCACTGAAACCCCCTTCTCTCTCTGTAAAATTCATCCTCATTTCCAGTCCTCTGGGTATACCTCTCTTCTATCCTTCCCTCCTCCTCGTATATTGGAATTGTGCATATCAGAGTGCTGAATGTGCACGCAATGTGCAATCTGAAATCTCTTTCCACAACACATCATGAATTTTATGGAAAACTGGCGAATAGCTGATGGAATTCATACTTGTATGGAAGGGGAGTTCCTCTGGATTAAAAAGCGGGTCATAAACCACCCAACACTTTCTGTTTAAGACTTCCAGCGGCGGGCCAGCAGCAAAGAAAGCGTAATCGATCTCACTCTCTCTGCTGAACTGTGCCTCTTTTCAGTGATTGGGTAAATGCTGTTGTTGCACAATGCCCGTATTTTCTTTACAAGCTCTCCTGTGCACCTCACCAGGAAAAAAGCCTGATTCACTCAAGTGTTTTTTTGCTGTTGTATGTAAACAAACTTAAGCTACAAAACTTCTATGCCTGTTGTCTCTTTTTTCTATCAGCTGTATCTCCCCACCACCACCACCTCTCTGGGGTGTGAATAATGTTGAGTGAGTGCATGCTTTGGCAGCCAGTTTCTTCCATTGCTCATGGCCTACTTACCTAGAGGCTGGCCTGTTTCTTGGTCTTTTTAACTATCACAATTTTCTGGCCAGAGCCAGACTGACAGCTCAGTGTTTAACAGGAGACCCTGCTCGTTGGCCAAAGTGAAAGCAAGTGGAGTCCTTCTACTTTCTAGCAGGGAGTACTCCTGTGATACTTCCCTGGTAACTTTACTAAATATTGTCATTTGTCATTTAAGTTGCAATTGGAAACAATCAGATGCTTTTCGTTTTCTCTTGTGATTATAATTAAATACCTTTGGATAATTTAACTTTAAATTTAATAATAAGTAACCATGAAACCCTAAGTAACCTATTATGAGCATTTTCACTTTTGCAGTAGTTTATTGGCTGAAGTTTTAATCTCTTGATCTACTAAAAGCAGATAAAAATAAAGGTCAACTTCAAACTTCCCATCCTTATCCTCTGAAGACCTGTCACGTTGATTTTGTCTGTTGTTTTTAATTTCTCCTAGCTTTTGGGATTACTTAAGGACTGATAAAACGCATGTCTTTGAACAGAGTATTTTTGAAAAAAAAAAGTAAGAGTCATATATAGGGACAATAGGTTTGTTACTCTATGCAAAAATAAAGAATAAAGTCATCAGTGTATTAAACTACAGGCTTCTGGAAACTAGAATATCCGTTTAGTCTGCAGGGACAGTGTCACACCTGTACAATTTCTGCTAACATTTTACTAACGAGGCTGCGAACTGAAATGATGAATAAGCATCCCAGAAAGCTGAAAATCAAATATGAATGGTGATGTCACTCTTGGTATCACGCAACAAATGTTGACAAGTTCAACCATAAACTCTGATCAGGTTTTGTTCCTTATACTGGCTACAGATATTAACAAGTTGCTACCATCCCATATTTTGCCTGTTAAAACAACACTAAATTGCACAAAAAAGTGTCAGTTGGGGACAGCAGGTGTAAAAGGATTTCAGGGGTTGCTGTCTGTCAGTAGATGGATTAGCAATAGATTCCAGTCCCTAAAATGCTTGACAACTAGCTTGTTTGGTAAGATTGTGGTTGCTGTGACGAAATCCTGGTCACAATGGCGAGTCCAAGATCTTGGATTACTTGCCTGTTGCTTGGCACTTAAAGATACAGATTTGAGGTGGTAGCTGGTTAAAAAGGACAAGCAGTGGGGATAGTAAAGGACAGGGAGAAGAACTGAGGCAGTAAACCTCATACCGTGGCGCTGCATCTTTGTGTCCAAAATAGTTAAATTCAGGAGTCAAGTGAATGGAGCAGGAAATAAGACTCCATAAGTTTCCCTGCTGCAGTCAGTTATTTGTAAAACTCAAAACAAGCGCACGTGGGAAAAACTGCCATGCTCTCCACCACAAGTGCACAGACTTCACATCAGATGTCACTTAAAAACTTCTATATCATGTTTCTACCAACCAGCTGCGTTTAAAACTGAGTTATTGTGATGCATGCCGTCACGTTCTCAGCTTTCCTGCCTTAACCTGATTTTGCTCTATAACCTGGATTCGTGTGTAAGCTTGAAGCTCATTGTTATCAATTTCAGGACCTGACTGTCTGCACAATGGGCTCAAAAGGTCTAGACTTGTGCTGCAGAATCAGGGAAGAGATGATGTGTGTCTAGTGGAAACACTTGTCACTCCTTTTGTTTCCCTTCTCTCCTCTCTATCTTCCTAAATGTATTATTGATAACTCCTGTTTTCTTTCCCTCCATCAATTGCACAAACTCATTATCCATTCATGACTTTCTCATTGTCTGTTTACTCCTTTTTTGTGTAACTTTGATATATTTTGTTTTTTTTTTACTACAGAATAGACTTCAAGATCAAAACTGTTAGTTACAAGGAAAAGATCAAACTACAGATCTAGTAAGTCAGTATGAATTTAGCATTATATTGTTTGTATGTAATTGTTTGCAAACCTGAAAACACCCCTAAGTTGATTAAAAACCATCTCTCAGTGTAGCCTCTTCTGTCTCTGTTTCTCGTTACATCTTAGTGAAGAACACATCTGTTTGACAAACCTCCTCAAAGCCCAGAAATATATTCTAGGGGTGGGAAATGGTCATGATTCATCAGGAGGTCTGCTGCAGGATTTATCATTGCTCAACAGCTGAAATCACTGTATTTGTAACGTATCTTTTTGCAAAACACAAAGCACTAACGTTTTATCACATTAATATTGAACTTGAGTTATGGAATTTGATTAGATCTGTTGAGGCTGCAGCTAAGTGTTATTTTAATTATCTGTTAGAGCTGCAACAAAGCTGCAAAATTACTGATTGAACAGTATTTCTAGTCCTTTTAAAGAAAATACAAGGATTTGATGCTTTTCTTTATTGCAGCTAAAATGCTATGAGCATATTTTATATTTTATGGACAAAACAATTAATTCTTTTTATTAAGAAAATAATGAATTGAAAATAATGTTGTTGAAAATAGACCCACAAAAACTCCTGTTAAAGAGTTTTTACTGCTAAAGTGATCTTCCAGGCAAAGGCTCTTCCCAGGTGCCAATAGAAATAATCCAGTAGTTACGTATGTAATTATTTTGTTTGTTCTCTGTCCAGAAAATAGTAGCGCATTTTCAATCCCACACAAGTTTCCCGATGTCTCAAATGTCTTGTTTTGTCGGCAACAGTCCAAAATATGGGACAAGAATGAAAGAATGAATGAACATAAGTCAGGGCATTGTGGTGGTAGTTTGAAAATAAATAAAGACAAAATAATCTTAAGATCTATCAACTTTCATTTTCTTATCTTCATCCAACAAGACTGGCAGGATGAGTTACACTACTAAAGTCAAATGACACTTTATTTAATCAATGAGTGTGTGACACTGAAACTGTGAAGACATTCAGACATTTATATTGTTGAACGATCATGTTGATAAAGACAAAAATTTCCTCTATAACAACACAATTGTTGGTCAAATGTTACAAAGGTTAGTGCCTAACTGTAACTTCAATGCTAGTAATAATTTCCACGATAAAGTAACCTCCTCCTCTGCAGCAGACGAGTCCATTCATCCAAGACTTAATCATTAAATTGTCATCTAGAAGATTGAGCACTAAACATCCACACCCTGTTACATGAGACCTACTCACAATGGAAAAAACTTTGCATGATAGTGAAGAAGCCACGTGGCTTTAATACAAGACTTTGGAGGTCTCTTAGGTATGGGATGTAAGCTTAAATTATTAGTTGATTAGGATTCTGTGGTTTGTTATTAGAAAATGAATTTATTTGTTAAGATTTTAAGAATTACAGTGATAAAATAGTCGTAGCCTCTCAATGTTAATATATGCAATTTTCTTAGTCTTCTATGATAGTTAATTGAATATCTCTGGGTTTTTGGACTGTTATTCACACAAAACAAGTCATTTAAATACAGTTTGTTTGGACTCAACTGAGAAGAGAAAATCAAAGTTCTGACAGTATGATAGCCTTAAACAAAAACATCAGGGTTTTGTTGTTATTGCAGTTTTGTGATTACAGCTCTGAGATGAATTATTCTAAAATGTCTGGTATAACAAGTATCCTTCCTTGTATCATTACCTTTCTTTAACACCAGTGTTTTCCACAAAGAAAGCAGAGATATGTTGTTGTTGTTATTGTCACATACGTGCTGTTTACTGTCATACGCATCTTTTGGCAGTTATTAAAAATCAGTACAGGGACTCAAGTGGCTGTATTTTGCAGATTTGTTAAGGTTTTATTGAATGCTCTTCTCTGAACTTCTCTGTAGTCTCTATGACTTGTGCATTTATACAAATCTAAAGTAGCATATGTGTATAATAAAATCTAGATTACAGAATAAAATAATTTGCAAACACACATGAAACTCACAGTCTATGTTTTGCATTCATTCATGATTCTGATCTGAGACTTGATAATATTTGGCCTGATACTGTCCATTAGTCTGCCTCTGTGGCTCTACGTCTCTCAGTCTCGGTCCACATCACATTTTGTCCTCTTCCTGTCCGAGCTCGTTAACGTCTGGATTTAATCTCTCACGTATTCCCTCACCACCCGAGGACGTGGTCACGCTCGCTTACCAGGTCACAGTTTTTCAGTTAAAATCGTACTTGTAGTATTTTCAAAGATTTGTAGAGATGATCTCGGTTTGAGTTGCTCGTGAGGACAGTGCTCCTCTTTTCCTCGGTATAAGCAGTGATAGATGTTGGCAGGGTTTCCCCAGACAGGAAAATGTCATAGTTGAGGTGCATGCCAGTGCAGACGTGTGAGGGACATGGTTTGCCTGCGGTGGGTTTTTGATGTGTGTGCACCAGGTTCAACTTGACTTAGCAGGCTTCTCAAATGGAGTACACGTTTTTAAAATAACACTGCCCCTCTGGGCCTCTCAGAGTCAGAATTGTGCTAATGGGACATTAAATATTTTATCATTTAACTTTTATCAGCCTCTGTTTTCAAGCAACAATAATAAACTGTGTTTCTATAGCACCTTTTAAAACCTGACTTACAGGGTGCCTCACACAATACAATATGTACAATAATTTAAAAAGAGCAACATTTAAGAGAGAGATAAAAAGAGAAAAATAACAATAAAACAATTGAATAGACAATATTAAATATTGTTAAAAAAAAGAAAAGAAAACTCAGCTGTAGTGAAACGATGCAGAATATTTGCAGGTTTCTGAAGTTTGCTGCTTGTCTTTGTCATATATCACTGTAGGGTTGGGCATAAATAATCAGTGATTGATTATTAATCGCTAAGAATTTTGATCGATCGTGTGGAATTTAATTGATGAGGTTGTGTCTTGAAGCTGTCGTAGAAATCGAAGGGAAACATGAAGAGAGCAGGAGAAGTTTAGGGGAAAGTGTCTGTAGTAAATAACCTAATATTCTTTTATTAACATATTTTTGTAACAGTTGATGTGATTGATGACTTGCTTGTTTTGCTTTCTGTTAGCTCAACTTTAAAGGCTTTGTTTTGTTTTTGAGTATTGTTGTTGGACTATAATTTCATCTTGGAATATCGGAAGATTTCACTGAGGGAAAACACACTTTCTTTAGTCGCCTATTTTCTGCCGCAGGCATTTTCAGTATAAAAAAAAAACAAAACAATAATTTTCCCGATTATATATCAAGAAGATTTCTTCAAATGCCCATCCCTATCACTGTAAAGTGGATATTTTTGAGACTAAACAGGTATTCGAAAAATGGTCAGCATGTTAATCGATGAAAATAATTGTCAGTTGAAGACCCACAAATGATGAGGTTACTTTTTCTCAGCTAAGGGGAATGAGCTAAGTAGAGATCTAACAAAAACATGAGGAAGAGCTAATGTATCTTTTTACTAAGTAACTGAGTAATAATAATATTTTCTCAGATGTTTTGAACAAAGAATCTATGAAGTAATCCTTGGCACTGATCAAACCCTAGAAAATATTTTATGGTCCGTTTCAGCTGTGGTGCAGTGAAGATCTTACTGAACCATTTATTGTTTGGGTTAAGAGCTGGAGTTAAAACAAGAAAACAATGAATACAAACAAATGAAACGTCTCTTTCTTGTGTGTGTGTGTGTGTGTGTGTGTGTGTTCAGGGACACAGCGGGCCAGGAACGGTTCCACACCATCACCACCTCCTACTACAGAGGAGCCATGGGCATCATGCTGGTCTACGACATCACCAACGCCAAGAGCTTCGAAAACATCAGCAAATGGCTGCGCAACATTGATGAGGTAAGAAAAAACACACACACACACACACACACACACAGAGTCATCCCAGGCTCGGTGGCCATCTCATCATGTGGGTGTATGATGCTTGTAAACAATCTGAAGAGGATTTTATGAGGCTTTCAGAGAGCTGTTTTATCTTTGGCATAATGTTCAAGTGACAAATACATGAAGGGAATGCGGCTAACGTGGCTAACTAGCTAGCTGATCTGTGACTAAATCACATCAGATGAGCCAGATGTCCACATGCACCTGACTCATTCTACTGCTTCTACTGTTTCTACTGTTTAACCTCTTGAATATCAGTAGAACAAGAAGTTAAATTACAGACTCCAGATTAAGGCTTTCAGTTTTATTTTAAAGAGGTTGATGTGATGTGAACAACAGCTGATTTGCTCCAGGTGTGAGAACTAATTGCTCTGTTAACAGCAATTATGCTAATGGCCTTACAGGCCTAGATATGGGTGCTTAGTCATATTGAACATCAACACTAAACACTCACAGCGTTATGTAAACAATCCTAGTGCTTTAGAAGCTTCATACTGTTTAGCAGGCAGATTAATGCCAAAAATAATTCTACAGAGCAGGAAGTACCAGTTATATCTCCTAATATTCCTGTGTTGTTGCACACTGTCTGTAAATGATCCTTTTTTCCATCATGCTTGTCCAACTGAGTTGCTGTGTTAAAGATTTATGACATGACAGCTCCCTAAAAGTGAAGCTAAAACATCTGGATTGATGTGGCTGTCACTTTTTCAAAAACCAAGATTGAACAAATCCGAAACAACCAGCAATTCATTCAAATTAAAAGGCAGCTGCCTTCTATGAAGTCGACAAACAGCCTTATCTTTATTCGTAACTTTGCGATCTGTGGTGTAGAACCTAAAACACTTCCTCACCCTGCCTCTCAGATGTTTTGGTGTCGTGATTATCCGTTCAAAAAATATCTCCCAGAAGATGGCCTTTCTCAATTTAGGTAGCTTTAATCATGCTGATTTACTTTTTTTATGACAAGCTTGGTTTTCTTT
The DNA here is from genome assembly GCA_033238685.1 of Lates japonicus. Taxonomy (NCBI): domain Eukaryota; kingdom Metazoa; phylum Chordata; class Actinopteri; family Centropomidae; genus Lates; species Lates japonicus. The sequence goes on from BRZM01000560.1 coordinate 82,369, forward strand.
TGTTATTTGACGCTATAAAATGTGTAGCATCATGATTGACAGCTGTGGCTGACTCATGATTGGTTGGGCAGGTGGTCCGGCTCCAAATGATGTCCCCAGCAGTCACAACGTTAGTCCCAAGTTCTTAAGATGCTTCATAACGGTGTTAAAATATCTGTCAGACTATTGACATTACTTTGTATCTACACAAACAGCATTGCTTTTCAGGTAGACAGTAACACAACACCTGAGTGTGTACGAGAGCCTTAAAGGTCTGTGTGCATTATGGGTAGCTGAGAGCAGGATTTAACAGGAAGTATGAGGGCTGATGTTTGCGTCTGCATTTTGTCATAATGGATTTAAGGCCATAAGGGCGAGGAAGCATAGACTAATGTACGTATAATTCGGTGACATCAGTCTCCAACAGGCCTGATATTGCAGAATGGTTGGGTGATTATCAAACAAGACAAGCTGTCTGTAACATATGGTCCGATTGTCCTGCTGCTGAGCTCACCCCTGTGAGAGGTAGAAGCATCTCTGGGTAATTACTGCCTCTGGTCGAGCCTCCATTTCTCTTTTGCTTTTCCATGCTGGTGTTTCTTTTCCTTTCCACCTCCCTTTGTGTTTTATACTGTTTTCCTTTTCCCTTATCTCAGTGTAAAATCTTCTGGGATCCATTCCAGATCAAACACCAGCTACAGTCACAGCTATAATCAATAGCCTCTATTATCTTATTCCTGGGTGCAACAGAACACTGTAATGTTACAGCACATGATCAGTCTGAAGGTGTTACGCATTGAGACTTCATTCGCCTGGAACGCTTTCTTGTAATTTTTCTCGCCCTCGCTGTTAAAGAGCGTTTGAGTCCCAGTCGAGGAAAAAGGAAACACATTGCCTTTCCTGCAAAGCTAAGAACTCGGCCTTGCTTGTATTGTTACCTCTGTGTGTGAAAGCTTGTCGTCGACTCTGGAGAATAGGATTCAGGGATTTCTGTTACTTGGAAAGTCCTGTGAATACAGACTAAATCAGTCGTTCCCAACCCTCTTTTTGGCTTTTAACCCTTTAATATAAAATGATATCTACTTATGATCTGTATTCTACATTTCATATTTGACCTTCAATCAAGCGATTTAACTGCTTGTTTAAGTTTAAGAGCGGCAACAGTAGTCGATTAACCTTTTTTTTCTCTTATTGTCTAATTATATCCTTATCAGTTGGGCATTTTAACGATTTTCTTACATTTTTTTAGACCAGTCATCCTGTAAATACTTGTTAGATTGATCAGTAATTGATCCTTTGAGGACGTCTGGATCCCCATGTTGGGAACCACTGGTCCAGATGAACATGTGGGAAGCAGAGTTGTTGAAACTTAATCTAGAAAATCTAGAAAGTAACTGACCTGCAGACTCTCATTTAGTCTGTCTGCCCCCTAGTGGCCATTAGATGCTTTGCAATGTGAACAGATGACCTTGTTATTACCTGTCTGTGTTTCAGTGGTGTTGACTGATGGGAACTAATCCAAATGTGAAGGAGTCAAAACAAACATACAGTCATCGTAGTTGTGGGTAAAACCAGGGATGACGGTTATGCCTGATGTTGCTGAAGTAATCTAATAATCCCCTCTGTCTTCTTTATCTTTTTCCAGCATGCAAACGAGGACGTCGAGAGGATGCTGCTAGGCAACAAGTGTGACATGGAGGACAAGAGGGTCGTACCAAAAGCCAAGGGGGAGCAGGTGAGATGGTGCAGTCCCCTGCAGCTATAAGCAGGCCCTTCGTCAGGTCCCGTGTGCCGATTGGCTCGTTTGTTGCTGCCGCTTTTTTTTTTTTTTGTTTCAGTTCCTGGATATAGGAAGATGTCTGTTCTTTAATCACATCTCAGCCTAACTCTTCTCACACTGACAGCATGACACATCGAGAGCAGGGTTTGCATTTACATGAAAACACTGATGCTCTGGGCCGAAGTCAGGAAACACAGAGTGAAGTAGCAGGGAAACAGCAGGATGCACGAAGAATAGATTTAAAAGCACATACTGGAGCAGGTGAAATTAGTATTGACTGTGTAATTCCAGCTTAAAACCTGCATTGTAAAAAAACAGTGCCTCTGTAGAGAATGTGTTGTTTGTCTTTACATGCCATAAAGGCTTATGTTCTGTAGGAGTTTCTTGGGACATAAGCCATTTGAAGCGAATAAAGAGAGGGAAACAAACATCCTTTAATTCACACTCAATGATGCTGCTGTAGTGTAAAGGTTGGCTGATTAATGATTGTCTCAACCAGGGCAGTTTTTGTTCTTTTATCATCAAAGGTTTTCATATACAATAATTATTTAGACATCTTTTTACAGAGTTGTTTTTCATTATTCTCAGTGCAAATGACTGTTTTAAAATTAATTAACCCTACAGTAAATGTTTATTTATTGCTCCATCACTCTCTCTGTACCTCGACATAACTGTGTGATTATTCCTCTATTATAAAAGAACTGACAACAAGGACATTAAGGGTCAAATATTCTCATTCAAGTTGCTGCTTTTATGCTCAAAACAAAACTGCATTGTTCATGAATATCGATAAATTGACACTGAAATATTGCTGCAGCTTGTGCTGTGTAGTTATGGCTTAAAGGAGGACTTTGTTTTCAGGACAAAACCTTTATAGACAAAGGTATTATTCAGACATACTGTGTGTAGGCATTGTATTCATTAAAATAATAATAGATGGTGTATTATGAGCGGTAACAGCTGTAGTTTATTTATATAGCACTGTTTAGCCACAAGGTAATTCAAAGTGCTTTACAGATGCATAGAAATATAAAAACATTAAAATTGTATTTAAATGACAAACAATAAATAATAAAATCCCAACAAGAGGAACTGTGGAACCTTCACAGCTGCTTACACAGCATCTCGGACAAACCCACAACACGTCTACATCACTGAGATGATCTCCTTTTATGTTAACAGGCTCGTCAGCACCGCTCGCTGCTGTCTTCAAAGTCAACTCTGACATCTGCACTGTTCAGAATACCAAGACCACACTCTGTGTTGTTGTCAATGAGTGTAGGCTGTGACCCCCTGAGTTCAGTATATGTGATGTACTGGGAGTTCAGTTTCCCTGCAGTCTTTTGCACCATATTTTGAACAAGGTTCTTAAAACAGCCTCAGTGCACTGTAGACTGGCTGGTCCAGTTTTAACTCAGGGTCTGGTAACAAAGAGGTGCAGGGATGACGTATTTTTAACTTCCTTTAACTTCTCGGTTTTAGGACTCAATCCTGCACCACTCTATTCACCAGGCCTTCATGGCACAATGTGACACCCCTCAAATCAATAATGAGAGTCTGAGACAGACTGTGAAGCAGGACCTGTCCCACACAGTGTGACATACAGTAAACTTGCCTGATTGTTGTCTAAATGCAGCTAAGATTTAAGGTGGACACAGAGAAACTTCCCACTTTCATTCTGTACAGTGTAAGTAACTGCAAGCAACACACATATTTGACTTAAAGACACCCCAAAGTGCGGCATACATGACTGAAAAAGAGCTGTTGTGACTCCTGCCTTTGTCGACGTCACTTACTGTACATGCCCTGTATTAGTTCGGTCACTTGATGTAATCTCAGACTCAGCACCGCCCAGTTTCAGAGATCTGCTCGGCCAGAACAAGTGAAAACATGTGTGGGTGTGCAGGGCCTCTTTTACAGCTCTGGCTCATAGCACCAAAGCAAACTAGCAGTGACTAGTCAGTCTGCAGATTTAGCAACATCAGATACAGATCTGCTTACTCATACACACACCCCTCTACCAGACTAGAATAGTGTGTGTGTGTTTGAGTTGGTAGCACCAGCGACACCTGATGACAGGAGATCAGCGATTTTATTTTTGGACTGGACCTCCTTCTTTAACTGTTTCCGCACTAACTTTCCCTCCTCTCTTCTCCACAGATTGCGAGGGAGCATGGCATTAGGTTTTTTGAGACGAGTGCTAAGGCCAACATCAACATCGAGAAGGCTTTCCTCACGTTAGCAGAAGACATCCTCAGAAAGGTGTGTGATTTAACTACAATGTATTTTTTTCAGAGCCAACATCAGTACTGTTATTTGAGTCATACTTTGACCCTGTTCTTAAAAATGTATTCAGACCAACATGCTGTTATCAGGCTAAAATAATCTGTTAGTTCTGATCAAGTTCATTTGGATCTTTTTGTTTGTTGAACTTGCTCTCACACTTTAAATAAAGGCAAAATGGTTAGAGGGATTAAACCAAGCAGAAACATTTGTCCTATGTAATGATGATGCAAATCAAAGAACAGGACTGTTCAGTGTTCATTAATGCTTGTTTTTACATCTACTATTTGGCATCTAGTTGTTTTATCTGTAGACGGTTTATACATTGAACCTCCAGGAAATTTACTGTATCAGTACCAGAGCTGAAATGATGTATTGATCAGTCAGTTGACAAAAAAATTGATCAGTAACTTTTTTTAATAATCGATCATTTCCCAGCAAAACTACCAAACATTCTGTTTCCAGCTTCTCTAATGCGACAGTTGTCGTTATAATGTCAGTTTTTCCACTCAGCTTTGTGGAGAAGCATTTTATAGCAAATACAAGAAGGTTTTTAAAAAGTTTATTTGGCTCAAGAAGTAGGAGGATCTTCTTAACCCATGAAGGAAAACGTGATCATATATATTTAAATTAACCTGTTTATTTTTGTTTTCTCATCAGACGCCTGTAAAAGAGCCCAACAGTGAAAACGTTGACATCAGCAGCGGAGGTGGAGTCACAGGCTGGAAGAGCAAGTGCTGCAGTTGAACAACTCCTCTGTTTCACTCACACTAACGCACACAAACTCACACACACACAAACACACACAGACACACACCTATTCTCTCTCTCTCTCTCTAACTGCTAACTCTAACTCTCTCGCCCTCTAACCTGTCTCATGAGTTTTTCTTGCACACTGACACTCTGTCTGTCTCTTTATCAGAATAAAAACAATAAACCACTTCACTCGTTTAATCCCCTCCCTCCCTTCCTTCCTTCCTTCCTTCCACCACCCCATCATATTCTTCCATCTGATGATCATTTTTATTTCTGATAAAAAGAGAAATCCAGTCACGTTTCTTGTCATTTGTTTTAAAGGTTGTAAAAAAAGAAAAAAAAAGAAAAAAAGAAAAAGAAAAAAGTGTGAAAAGACAAGCTCATATTTTTAATATTTCCTTTGCCTGAGCTCACCTGGTTGGACACCCTCACCCCCTTAATCCCCCTCACCACCCCCTCCACCCCCAACCCACAGCACTCACCTTCAGTCAGAGGAAATAAAAAAATAAAATCAAACAAAAAAAGACGAACGTAGGATTAACATTTTGTACATTTAGTGAGGTTTCTGTTGTCTAACCGTATTCGGTCATTTACAATTTGTTACCAAGTGACAGAGGCGTGGCCAGCTCCTTTTGTATGTGGGGGTTTATTTTGTCCTGTGCCTTATATGGAAGACTGGGGCGGGGCTGTGTGGTGGGCGGAGCCACATCCACCCAATGAAATTACAGTTTAATATTCTGTCGGTTGCTGGCCGTCGTCATGGAGACGCCGAACCGAAGCAGAAACGTTTGAATTTCTCCTCCGGCCAAGAGAACGGCATTATACAGTATGTCCTGTTTATTGATGTTTTATTTTTGTCTGTATGATTTATTTTACTTTTTTTTTTTTTTTTCCCTTTTTTGGGTTGAATTTTTTTTTTCCTGCATGCAGATTTCTTTGGGTTGGAAGCGTTTCTGTAACGTTGTGTAACGTTTGCCACTGGGTAACTGTGGGCGGGAGGTACACAAGTTCTCTTTGGAAATTCAAACAATTTTGCAGATCCATTAAAAATAAGCTTGTTTAAGTTAACTTGTTTGTCCTCAATGATGTGCGGTGTGTAGTTTCATGACTCCACTTTTTTTTTAAGTTGACGTTTTGCTAGCTTTCTGATAGACGAGATTTGGGAGCTGAAGAGGGGACATGCAGTAGAAAAAGTATAGGGAAAAACTCCCCCAAAACCCCTTTTAACAGGAAAAATAATGGAAGAATGGACAAATAGACAAAATTATAGATTGTAGACGTAAAGGTCCAGTGGTTAGTTGAACTTTCCTTCGTATTTGTCTTATATTTTGCTCCACTGCAGTTAAATCAAAGATGGCGGACAGACTTATTCACCAGATAAAAGATTAAATTCAGGATTATTATTTATTTTTTTAACATGCGCCTCCCCCCCCATCTTTCTGTGTTTAAAAGTGTCTGACAACATTATGGATAGGATTCCTACAGAGATAAACCTTTTTATTCAAGAGTACAATAATTTTTGTTAAATTAGAAACAGGTGTTAATATCACTTTGTTCCCACTCACCAGACTCCATTGACAAAAACAGTGATTTTACCTCACAGAACATGGGAGTTGCTAATCCCACAGCTGCTAATCGATTAGTTTTATTTCTGTTTTGTAGTAATTGTATTGTACAACAATGAAAGGTCTATAATATAAAAACCTGGATTTATCACTAACCTGTTTAGTTTTTGTAAAACTTGAAGATCCCGGTGGCGACAATCTCGGTGGCAGACATTATTTCTGTTTCCTGATTTGGCACCTCCTAGCGTGAGTAAATTTCTCCTTCTTCTGATTTAGCGGACAAAGTTACTAATTGCAGCACTGCCAGTGAAGTTAGGGTTAGATATTCGACAAATATTCACTCAAGAATACTCTGGTGAATTTTTTTTTTTTCGTAAAAACATTCATATAAAATAATAGGCGATGCTCATGATGCCAATACGAAGTTGTATATGGTTACCCAGTGTAGAAGTACAATTGACGGGTTTGGATGCATTAAACTACTATTAAAACAGAAGTTGGTGTACTTAATATAATTTAGTACTGGTGTGGAGTCAGCCGTCGTTAGCCAGCGACCAGCCAGCGTTAGCTAGCGTTGCAAGTTATCTCATTGTTCAGTTACAGGAACAAAATCAACAAAAGCAAGAAAAAACAATAATGCGTAACCTAAAAGTGATTAGCATATAGGGTCAGGCACACGAGCGTAGGCCTATCTAACTCGGTGTAACTGCAGGTGGTGTGAGGTGGAAAGCCATTTGTGACGTTTAAGGGTCAATTACTTTATTTTTCCTCCTTATTAACAACTTTTGGTATTACGATAAAAACTTCTCCTCTAAAATCTGTCACCCTGCTTTCTTTTCTTTTTTTATGCAAACACTATCCCATAGTAGTTCTAGTATGTATTGAACAGTGGTACCCTATTTAACTGAGTCCTGGTTCCATCATAGGTTTCTGATGACAGACCAGAATTAAAACCACTGTCTGTCTGTGGCGCCTCGTTGGCGACACACTTCTTATCATCACACTGAAAGTGAACACAGAAACTAAATGTGAGTGTAAGGTTGATTTATTATATCATTGTGAGACAAAATTTAGATATTTTATTATTTATTATTGAACGACTGGAAAGTATTTGAACAGTAAATTAAATTCGGACTTAATGGATGATTTAAGTACAGGTCTCAGCTTTAATTTGAGAATATTTATCAGTTAGAAGAATATCGAATTTTAAAAGTCATTGGGCATGTTCTAAATTATTCCATATTATAAATTCTACTCATATCTAGTGTTTCAAACTGTTGTTAGGAACAAAAACTACAGATCATGAAATAGTCAAGTAATCAATAGGAAAAGAAATACAAATTGTTGATTAATAAAATAATTAATAAAAGCAAAATGCCCCCAAAATTTTAAATTCCCAATTTCCTTCTCAGTGAGGTTTTGCTGTTTTTAACAAATAACATATAAGTTGCTGCAGCTGGTCATATCAGTTGTGAATGACATCCCATAGTTTAGTTGTTGAACAAAACATTTTAGCAAACAGTTTGGTATTTTACTTAGCTGAATAGAATTACTAAAAATGTGATAATAGGAATAACTGTTAACTGCAGCCTAATCACTAGTGTAATGATCTGTTGTTACTTAATAATACTAATAACTGTCTGACACCAGTTGAATTGTGGATATAGTATGTTTATTCTTTACATTCTATTTATCACCTCTTCACATTTTGACCTCCCCAGAGCAACAGCATTACACAAAAATAAAATTCTCTCATAACAATGAAAACACAAAACCAGTGCAGGAGTAGTGGTCACCATTAAGTCCTAATAACACATTCAGGATCTTTTCCTAAAACACAAAGAAAAGTACAGCGGTTACAAAATCCTTCGTCATATATTTTGAAACCGTCGT
>BRZM01000560.1:91428-112181 GCA_033238685.1 Lates japonicus
CCCCCCCATGTTTCTGTGTTTAAAAGTGTCTGACAACATTATGGATAGGATTCCTACAGAGATAAACCTTTTTATTCAAGAGTACAATAATTTTTGTTAAATTAGAAACAGGTGTTAATATCACTTTGTTCCCACTCACCAGACTCCATTGACAAAAACAGTGATTTTACCTCACAGAACATGGGGGTTGCTAATCCACGGCTGCTTCAATCGATTAGTTTGTTTCTGTTTTGTGGTAATTGTGTGTACCAACAATGAAGGTCACATAATAACAAAAACCCTGGATTTATCCTTTAACCCTTTTGTTGGATTTTTGTAAAACTTGAAGATCCGGTGACGACAATCTCGGTGAGCGAACATTATTTCTGTTTCCTGATTTGTGCCTCACAACGTGAGTAAATTTCTACTACAACTAACTACAGTTTAGCGGACAAAGTTGCACCTGGTGCAGCACACTGCAGTGAAGTTAGGGTTGGATATTCGACAAATATTCACTCCGAATCACTCTGGTGAATTTTTTTTTTTTTTTTCATGAAAACATTCATATAAAATAATAGACGTGCTAACGTGCAATACAAAGAGTTGTGTCTTAGTTGCCCAGTGTAGAAGTACAATTCGGCATGGGTTTGGATGCATTAAACTACTATTAAACAAGTTGGTGTAGCAATATAATTTAGTACTGGTGTGGAGTCAACCGTCGTTAGCCAGCATTAGCCAGCGTTAGCTAGCGTTACCGTGTATCATTGTTCAGTTACAAGGGAACAAAATCAACAAAGCAAAGAAAAAACAATAATGTTACAACGTAACCTAAGGAAACAGTTAGCATATAGGAGGTGGTCAGAGCACACACGAGCATTAGGCCTATCTAACTCGGTGTAACTGCAGGTGGTGAGGGTCGGAAGCCATTTTGACGGCGTTTAAGGGTCAATTACTTTATTTTTCCTCCTTAATTAACAACTTTTGGTATTCGATAAAAACTTCTCCCTCTAAAAATCTGTCACCCTGCTTTCTTTCTTTTTTTATACCAAACACTATCTGTAGTATTAGTTCTGGTATGTATTGAACAGTGGTACCTATTTAACTGGGTCACTGGTTCCCATCATAGGTTTCTGTTGACGGACCAGAATTAAACCACTGTCTGTCTGTGTGGCGCCCTCTGGTGGCGACACGCTTTAACATCATCACACTGAAAGTGAACACAGAAACTAAATGTAAGGTGTAAGGTTAGGGTTATTATATCATTGTGAGACAAAATTTAAGTGTTTTATTATTTATTATTTGAACAAACTGGAGAGAAAGTATTTGAACATTAAATTTAAATTCAGTTTAAATATGGATATGATTTTAAGTGCAGGTCTCAGCTTTAATTTGAGAATATTTATGTCAGTTTAGAAGAATATCTGAATTTTAAAAAGTCATTGGGCATGTTCTAAATTATTCCATAGTATGGAAATTCTGCTCATATCTAGTGTTTCTTAAACTGTTGTTAGGAACAAAACTACAGATCTTGTAAGAAATAGTCAAGTAATCAATCGGAAAAGAAAATACAAATTATTTGATTAGTAAAATAATTAATAAAAGCAAAAATGCCCCCCCCAAAATTTTAAATTCCCAATTTCACCTTCTCAATTGTGAGGTTTTGCTGTTTTTTAACAAGTAACATACTCAGTTACTTTCCACAGCTGGTCATATGTGATTGTAAAATGAACATCTGTGGATTTTAGATTGTTTGAACAAAACATTTTTAGCAAACTGATTTACAGTATTTTACCTTGCGCTATGAATAAATTACTAAAAATGTGATAATGGAGATAACTGTTAACTGCAGCCCTAATCACTAGTGTAGTAGTCTGTTGTTACTTAATAATACTAATAACAATACGACACAGTTGGTGTGGATGTAAAACATGTTTTGTTCTTTACATTCTTTATTTATCACCCTCTTTCCCCGTACCCAAACCTCCCAGAGCAACAACGTACACAAAAATAAAATTCTCTCACTTAACAATGAAAACACAAAACCAGTGCAGAATGCCAGTGGTCACCATTAAGTCCATAATAACTACATTCAGAGATCTTTTCCTAAAACACAAAGAAAAGTACAGCGGGTTACAAAATCATCGTCATATGTTACAGAGAGCCGTCGTCTCCGCTGTCGGCCCATCGATCCAGTTTTTATTTTTTTTGTTTTCAGTACAGAGGCACGAAAAACTCGGCTGTAGTGTTTCAAGCTCCCCCCCACCCCCCCGTCAAAGGTCCTTGTACACAATGTAGAGAACTACAAAATGAAGGCATCTGTGGTTGATAGTGTATCACCATAAAAATTAATTTCATGGTCTTGTGATCATTATTTTCTAAACGTGGGTTGAGGAAATAAAAATGTCAAACCCACCTATTTAGTGCTTTGGTTGAGAGACGAGAATGAAGTGTGAACGGCGATGAAAGAAAATAAGTTTTACATAAGGCGTTACGTCTATTTAAGTCCTGTGAATTAGTGATTTTGGGTGTATAAGAGACAGAAAGTAATACAACATAAAGACAGAAGGCAGCAGCAGTGGACACTGACGAGGGCCTGCCCTAAGAAAAAAAAAAAAAATCAGCAGGGAAGAGAAAAATATTTACATTAACTGTGTACAACTTAATTTATAAATACATTTTAGGTATAAATTAGAAAAATAAAACAACAAAAACCTACTGTAAATCAATCACGCTACTGCTACTCTCATTTTAAAATGCCAGTCTGATTATTAACCCTCTTTATATTTGGTGAAAGATTAAAAAAAAAAAAAAAATCAAAAAGGCACAGCAATGAATAATTAGAGCAATTTATCCCTGCAAATTTCTATGAGTCACAAAACTAAATCCCCCATTGCAGACATTAAAATATAAATTAAGAAGATTTCTTTCTTTTTTTGCTTCTTTTTTTAAACCAATAAATGTAATTCCCACACTCAAACAGCATCTACACTAGCATCAACAGGTACAGTTTTCTTAAATAAATTAAGGCTTTAAGGGGGTTTGCGATAAGTTGTCAAAGGAGAGCAGAAGAGCACCCTGATTTCTTTTTTTTTTTTCTGCTGCGTTTGCTTCCTCGGGAGCAGTGCACGTCGTACTGTACAGTGTACCTCTCAGTTCAGTTCAACAATTTGGGAAAACAGTGTGTTGCTAAAACTGCCAGAACAAATCTGTTTTTTGGTGAATCCAGACTGATTTTAGAGTCTGTACATCAATAAAACCACATGAAAAGCTACTGGCAGAGAGCTCTCAGAGCGCCTTATTCGATGAGAAGATTGATACCACTCACTACACTCCCAGGAAAGACCTTTAAATCTATTTATTAACATGTTTCATCTTCTCTATTTTCAAACTAAAGTGTAAAAAATAACAAGCTGTGGTTGCAACTCTCAGGAAGTCACTGCACTGTTTAACCTTTCAATAAGTTCACTTTTCTGTGCACAAGCCTGGCGACACACCCCAAACAAAATGGTTATTGTTCTATATTAAAAATAATCGCCTATGTTAGTATTATATAGTATTATATTATATTATATAGTCCTGTTCTGTTCCTGTTATTTTAAAAGCAAAAAACTCCTGGTTCAACCTTCTAAAACTGAGGACTTTCTGTCTTGCCGTAGCAAAAATAATGAAGTTATAACCTGCGTTTCTTCTTTTACTAATTTGAGACTTAAAGTGTTTGCAAGAGATCTTCACTAGAGTGAATGCTAAAGATGCCATCACATATCAAGAGAAGTTGCAGGAAGTTTGTGTCTTTGGGGCATCAGGAAGAAAATCAAGCGAGGTGAAGGTTTTAAAAAGGGAAAGCTGTGAGTTTCTGTGATAAAACATTTAGCAGATAATGAAAATATTCTTTAGTTACAGGCTGTTTCCAGTCTTGATGCTAAGCTACGCTAACTAGCTGCTGCAGCTTCATATTTACAGTACAAACATGAGCGAGGTATCAATCTTCTCCTCTAACTCTCGGCAAGAAAGCAAATTGTCGTGTTTTCCCGTGATGTCAAACTGCTCCTTTAACTTGTAGTGTGAAGTTAACATTAAAGTCTGTGAGTGTTCTGACTGATCCTACAAACGTACTCTCCTGTGTTTCAGGTTTTAAATGCTGTACCGTTGCACCCCCCCCCCTTCACACACACAAACACCCTCCACAAACTCGTTATGTACAAGCAGCTCAGCTCAGGACCCAGGTGCTACACATAGACCAGGTCTCGGCCCTGCGTCGCCGAGCTCCTGGACGCCTCCTGCGCTGGGCCCTCCGAGTCCGCCTCATCCTCGTTGTAGCCCTCGTACTCGATGGGCTTGGGGCAGCTGTACGGGTGGCCATTGTCATCGAAGAAGCGGCGGAAGGTGAACTCGTAGAAGGCGTGCTCGGGGTGCTTGCCGTTGCGGAACCAGCCGTTGAGGGTGTCGTTGCGGTTGTCCTCGCCGTCGCCGTCGCTGCTCCACAGTTTGTCCGGGTCCACGGGGTCGAAGTTGGAGGTGTCCGTGGAGTGGGCGATGGTGGGGACGTAGGGCGCCGCCTGCTGCCTCAGGTCGCTGGAGTAGTCGATGGTCTTGAAGAAAGGATGGGCTTTGATTTCGTCCGCGCCATTCTTGCCGAGGCGGTCCTCGGGGCCTCGGCACAGTTTAACGATGAGATCTGACGCCTCTGGGCTGAGTTTGGCCGGCGGGGGAATGTGCAGCGTGCTCTTCCAGTTTATCACCTGGTTTCAGCAGAAGAGACGACACATTAAGAAACAATGAACGCAGTAGATGCATAACGTTTCACTGCAGGTGCCTCGCATACCTTCAGCTGCGTCTCCAGGGGCGTGGTCGCTAAGAAGGGAGGCTGTCCAACAACCATCTCATATAAAATGACACCAACACTCCACCAATCACAGAGCTGGGTGTATCCTGGAGAAGATTAAAGACATATTTACATCATCCTCCAACATCGAGAAATATGTTCGCTTTTCCTGCTTAAGTTTAGTTTTTATTTCTGTGCTCAACAACACAAGAAGTATGTTAATATCTATCTGTCAGATGTAGCTTATAGAAAACTCCCTACAGCTGAAATGATGCAGGGAATTAATCTGCATCTACAAGATAATCTGGCCGATTTTCGCCCTGAATCCCCCATCGCGATCAAAGTCCTGATTATCTGATGGCTCTAAAGATGATCTTGGCAGATTTTCCTGAGGTGTGTGTGATTTTACCCTCCCCGATCGATAAATAATAAACATGTTCTGATCAGAAATCCTGTTGTGCGAAGGGAACACAGAGGAAATCCGAGCACGCACTCAAGAGACATCGTCGTCTGCCATGTTTGTTTACTCTAAAGTCGTGAGATTTTGAGCTCTGAGAGTCCAGACTCCAGTTGTTGGTGGTGAATCTGTTAGTGTGTAGTGTAGCTGTGTTGGGTCTTCTCTCTGCACATTACACACTATAAGAACAAAACTGTGAAATGTGACATTATTTGTCGTTTCTAAATCGTTTTTTAAAAATCTTTTAGCGAATTTAACAAAAATAATTATTTCTGTTCTTATCTAAGAAGCAAAAATACCAAATATTTGCAGATTCTGCCTCTCAATGTGAGGATTTGCTGCTTTTCTTAAATAAAAAAGTGAATTTCTTCAGGTTTTGGGCTCCTAAAGGAGTTTCTGATGACGTGCGCACCTTGAGCATAGAGTAGAAAATTCACGTGAATGCCTCTGATGCTGAGACAACATTGAAAGTCTGTGAAAGATACACCCTTTTCACCTCAAACAAAAGATGCAAATGTATAGAACAGAAAACAGACAGATCCTACGAAGAGTAAACAACAACGTGAGTAAGACATTAATAAAACATTACTGTCATCACCGCAGATGAGCGAGTGACAGCCCCTCTCTCTCTGGTCCACTGTACCTGTTCGGAGCAGCACTTCAGGTGCTATGTAGTTGGGTGTCCCCACCAGCGAATGAGCCAGACAGCGCTGGTGCTGCCGGGCCTTCCTCCTCTCCAGAGGCTTCAGACGATCTGTGCAGCGGCAGTTCGCTGGGTCTTCCCATTCCTTACTGAAGTCCATGCTGTCCTGCCTCACGTGGTCCCCTGGAGACAGAACACAAAGTACGACAACAAACAAAAACAACTCGTTACACTGATCAGCTGTGTTTCCTGACAGACGGCTGAATGAAAGCAGGTGTATTTTTACACTTATTCTCTCTCCTTGTATTTCATGATCTCCAGAATATCAGCTGCATGTTATTTCTCAGGATTTACAAGACGTTAAATATCTGAGAGCCAGTTATTTTTGGACTGAAGCTGCAGGGACCAGTCAAACATGTAGTTGTTTTCATACAGAATGTTAAACAGCTGAGAAACTTATTCTTGGCAGATTAAAGGAGCTCAAAATGAGATTACACGTATCTGTTCGTGCTCTGCTGTAAACTTTATAAACAGTCACAGAATTCACTGTCTTAAATCATTTCAACATGCACTGGTGTCCCATATATGAACTGTGTTTGTATGACAGATGTCTTCATTATTTAAGCACACACCTTGACACAAACACAATTACACCGCCACTTCCTCATAACATGAATACCTCACTCTACTCTGGCACTGTGCCCACAACAGCACAATAACATGATTAATCAGCAAATGATTTAGTGATTCCAGCCACTCAGATGTGAATATTTGTTAGGTTTTTAGGTTTTTTTGTCTTAAAGGAGAGTAAATTTAATCTGTTTTTTAGAATGCTGAAGATGTCAGCTTGAGCTCTGAGAAACTGGTGGGCATTTTTTATAAAATATTTTGTGATATTTTATAAACTTGATCCTGAAAAACAAGCTTTTATCTGAGGATTACTACAGATGAATAGTGTGAAAAAACAGATACTAACCACTCTGGTAATACTTGGAGTCGTGTGTCCAGCGGAAGCCGGTACAAAGGCCGAAGTCGGTCAGCTTTATGTGTCCGTCTCGGTCTATGAGGATGTTATCAGGCTTGATGTCCCGGTGGATGAAGCCCATCTTGTGGACGCTCTCCACGGCGCAGGTGAGCTCCGCGATGTAAAACTGGGCCAGCTCCTCTTTGAAGATGCCGAGCCGGATAAGGAGGCTCATCATGTCACCTCCGGGGATGTACTCCATGACAAAGTACAGGTTGTCTTTGTCTTGGAAGGAGTAGTAGAGACGCACCACCCACTCGTTGTCGGCCTCGGCCAGGATGTCCCTCTCGGCCTTGACGTGGGCCACCTGGTTCCTCAGCAGCACGTCCTTCTTGCGGAGTGTTTTCATGGCGTACAGCGCTCCCGTGTCCTCCTTTCGGGCCAAGCACACCTCGCCGAAAGCACCGATGCCAAGGGTCTTGATTCGTTTGAACATGGACTTGTCCATCTTGGCTCGCTTTAGCCGGATGTAGTTGGACTCTTTCTGACAGAGCATCATACGCATCTGCTCCTGGGCTTCTGAGGACAGGCCCACCTGAGCACAGGACAAAGTTTTAAGTGATTTACAGCAGATAAACACCTGTAGAACTGGTTAGACACGAACTGATGCAAATGCAAATAAAACGAGATGCAAATATATTTTTCCATTATCATTTTAGTCCAAAACAAAACTGCACAAGTAGTGACATTATCAGTGAGATGGAGTGGTCATGCAGCTCCAACATGCTTGAATCAGATGTCGTGCATTTAAAATACAAAAGAGCAGCCTCTCATTTCTCAACAACAGCTTACTTGGATAACAGCAGAGCAGAGACACCTTTACCTTTTTAGATCAGCTGTTAGTGACAGCGAGGAGAAAAAGGAAGAGAAAGAGCAGCTGAGAAAAAATAGAATAATACGACAAATCAGAGACAGATAACACAGCGATGACAAGGTAGGAAAAGGGGGAAAAGGTTGGAAAATAGCAAAAAGTCAAGAGGATTTGTCTTTAACTGTGACTGATTTGTTAAGAAAATCATTTCTCACCCTTTGCATTTCGCTTTCCAGCTGCTTCCTCCTCCTGATCCGCTGCTGGTGGTTCTTTAGGATGTTCTCCACGTGCTGCTCCATGAAGAACTTGAAGGCCTGAGGGGAGTACAGCGCGATCCTGCCAGACTCCCCTCTCCGCTCCTCGTCTTTCTTGTTGCGGCGGACAGGGACGGGCGATGTCGTGATCTGTTTCTTCTCCTTCTCCATCGCTGCGGTGCTTTTGGGGTTTTCTGCTGTCTTGTCTCTGGAGCTGTCGCCGCCGCTACTCCCGCCTCCACCTCCGCCTCCGCCCTCCTCCTCGGCAGGCTCGTCCCTCCCAGAGCCGAGCTTATTGGCGCCTGGATCGTACGCTGGCGGGCAGGGGGCCGCCTGCTGCAGGAGGTGCTTGGGGTAGGGAGGAGGGGGACCCTGGTAGCTGGGTGCCTCTGCTACTACAGGGATCTGAGGGACAGGGGCTGGGGGTTCAGGGTAGGCAGGTGCAGCCGGAGGGGGAGGAGCCTGCTGCATCCACGGAGGGTGTGTGGGCGCGACGGCGGTGAGTAACTCAGGTTTGTGAACGCGCATGCTTTTGACCGGCTGCAGGATGGGAGCCTGGGTGATGGCGGTGACGGTGGTGGCTGAGGGCTGGGAGCTGGCCGGGTGAGCTGCTCTGCCGTTCAGCTGGTGGTTGTTGAAGGAGTTGGAGCGGTTCGGCATGTTGTGCTGCCACGACGGCGACAGATCCTGGTTGCTGCTGTTGCCGGAGGAAGACTGTGATTGGCTAGATGCCAGAGGGGGCTGGGACCAGGACTGGGGAGGACCTAAGTTGCACATGTCAAGATTGTGACTGTTCCGGTTTGGAACCATCATGGATTGAGGGATGTTTCCACCGTTGACGTAAGAGGGAGAGGATGCAGGTCCTCCTGCCTGCATCTGCTGATCGGTGGGACTGTGCCGGCTGTTCTGGTTGACTGGGTATGGGGGAGGAGGCTGTCGGCTGCCTCCCGTCATGTAGTCTGGCTGAGAGGACCCGTTCTGGGACCAGCTAGAGGGGAAGGGGAACTTACTCCCTCCAGAGCTTGGCATTATGATGGGCTGGTGCGCTGAGCTGATCCCGCGCTGATTCTGAGGTACCGCAGCCGAGTACCCATCAGGCCAGCCCACCTGGGGCACCGGAGAGATGCGGTGCACAAGGTAATCCATGTTACCGGAGTAGCGCTTGGTCGATGGGTTGTTGTCCCAGGACGACACAGGAGGCATGGCACTGCGGTTCGGTGGAGGCGTCACGCTGCGCACCTGAGGCGGCAGCGGAGGGTTGACTCTCTGGCTGTTAGCGGGGTGACTCTGTGGGAAGGCGGGAGGCGGACCAGGGCTGTCAGAGCGGTACATCATCCCCTCTGCCATGATGGGACCGTGTCGGGTAGCCAGAGACTCTTTGGAGCCTTTCCAGCTCGGCCTCCTCAGCACGGACTGCTGCATATGAGAAGGACCTACTGAAAAAAACAATCATAACACAGTCAAGGTAAAGTAAGAAGTTGAGTTTGTTCAGGAAACAGAATCCAAAAATCCCAAACATTTGACCAAACTGTTTTTGATGATAGGCAATTTAGATCCTGTATAGTTTGGACTTTTGAATTTACTCACTTTTACCAATTTCACTTTTTGTAAGGCAAACTAAAACCATTTTAAAGCCTTGTACTGTAAGATAAGGATACATATAATTAAACTCAAAAGATAATGGAAGATAGTGTTTATAGGAAACCTTATCCAGACCACAGATTGTTCTGTGCTGATGGCTTTTACTGTGTTTCAGTACACAGAGATGAAATCTGTATTCACAGAACGGCATTCTTGTATCAGAAGTAATAAAATCCAACTGAAACTAAAATAAACATATGTACACATGAACGTCTCTCTCACTCTGAGCCACATCCCAAATGGTAATAAAAACTGTGACGATAATACAGATTTACACTCATCCAGAATTATCTTCTAACTTCTTATGTGATGTGGTTTCTCATCATGTTTGTTCATCTCTGCATTCTTTACCCTGTATTTACTTTTTGAGGTTTTAATAGAAGTCTGGAATAGTTGTCAAAACACCCCCTCACACACACACAAAACACTTGATCATAGAGCAGCATGTTGGCAGCCACCATGGCGGTTACATACTTCAATAAATGCCCCTCCTTGGATGTATTATAACCAACATTGTGTATGAAAACCATAAACCTAATTTCCAGCTGATGTCTCCCATTGAGCGACGCAGTGACTCATGCTCTTTTTCTCAGCGCGTATTGTCATTTCTTTAAGCAAATGTCCCAAATCCTGCAAACAATATCGAGGTTGAATGAACACGCCTGATTGGAAGATAAAAGAGGAGAGAAGCGGCAGTTAATCCCAGTGGACTGTTCACGTACCTGGGGCTTTCATGCCTGTAGTGTTGGGGTTGGCAGCAGCCATCTGTTCCCTCATCGGGTCCTGGTAGGTCACCTTACCCATGTAGTCTATAGCCACCCCCATGTTGCGACCGTTGCTCAGCTTGAAGGCAAAAAAAGGATGTAGGGTTAATTATTTTGCAAGCTAATGAATTTCAGATATCTTTTCTTACTTTAAAAGTCATTTTCTTGATTATTTATCACTTAGTCTATAACAAGTCAGAAAACTGTGAGAAATCTATCACCATTTCCTGATCACAAGGTTTTCAAATGTCTAACATTTTGTCTAAAGCCCAAACAGATTCAGTTTCCAATTATATAAAAAAGAGAAAAACAGCAGAGCCTCACATTAGAGCTGGAAGCAGAGATTTTTCAGGTCTATTCTTAAAAATCTATTAATCTATTAAGAAAATAGTTGCTTTCTCATTTTATGTTGATCAACTATTTCACTGATAAACTAATATCTGGAGCTATAATTCAGACAATTAGGGTATTTTTGGACTATTAATCCGTTACTGATCACCACTGCACTGCATAACATTTCATACCTGGATTGCACACACCGGTTCAAAACAGGTAGCAACTGCCGAGTGAGAAACCACTTTTGTACTCTCAACTGTACAAGCTTGCCATTCCACTTTGCATACTTGCAATTTTCCAAATAATTCTCCCCTAAACAAAAGTGCACCAAGTGATTATTCTCCATTACAGAGTTATGTACAGAATGGCAGTCATCCACAATCCTTCCAAACAACCGGTCTCAGTGAGAAGCAAAAACACGAAAACACTCATCTCACCTCCTCGAACGCCGCACACGGGGGTTCCAGCAACATGTGTTTGTTCACCTCGGGGCCTGAGCAGTTAGGCTCGTTGGCGTAAGGCAACAGGGATTTCCGGATCTCCTGTAAGGTCTTATGGTGGGGGTTTTTGCTGCAGCGCCCTTGCTGCCTCGGATCCTCGGGAAGCATTTTTCCAGCTCCACCTATGTCCACTTTAGGCTGGTCAGAGAGTCTGGACAGGTTGCGCAGGCTGTCCCTTATTTCCTGCAGCATTTGCTGGCTGTTACCGCTGTAGTTGCTGGTGGGGAACGTTTTCGGCCTCATCTGTCTGTAACCTTCGGGTTTCTCCCCTCTCTTCATGTAAGAGCATGTATGATGACGACTAAGGGGGGTGAAGAGGGTGTCACTCAGTCCAGGGTTGCAGCGGAGGGTAGCAGGTGTCCCACCTCACATCTGCATGCTGCTGAAGGGAACGCACAAAACAAATTTGTGATCATCCGGAGTACATATCATGTTACCGAACAGGTTGGGCAAATAAGATGAGGTAGAGAGTACTTATTAACAGATTCCAACAGATAAACATAGGATATGTGGAGATTATTGTCATTGTATTATCAATGAGAGATTGTCATGTCTGGGAGTTTACAGCCAGAAAAACAGATACTTTATAAATCCTGAATGAAATTTACACATCCAGCAGCTTATCCAGAGCAGTCAATACAAATTAATGCAAAATAAACATCTTAAGTATCAACAGCTAAGGCAATTAGAAGGCATTAGTAACTAATAACAATCAGACGAACACTGAATTAAGCAATTATAATAATGAAGCATTAACAGCCAATAATATTAATAGATTAACAATATGAAGGTACGAGATTTGAAGCGATACAACATTAAAATTTTGCTAAAACAAGTTGATTTTACAATTTTACTGTTTCATTTTAATTTAAACTCAGTGTACAGACTTTACAGCAGAGAAACCTGTGACTAAAATTAAAATTACACCAAACAAGACCCCGTCCACTTGCTAGCGTCGTTAGCACTGTCCGCTAGCAGAGCGCTATCTCAACGCTAATCCTCCTGCGTTGAGGATGCTAACATTAAGCGCTAAAAGCTATTCGCTTAATCAAAAATTTCTCCACTGCATGGCGACGAAACGAGCCACATAATACAGTTATCTTGAATTTCACTTTGCACTAAAATCAAACAACGCAGCAGTGCCTCCGCGGCCCTGTGTTTTAAAGGCGTCCATTTGCTGCTGTTGCTGCTCCTAGGCTAATTCAACAACAGGTTGAGAGTTAGCCTGCTAGCTCGTTAGCCGTGTTTGACAACTGACCAGCGTATGTAGCTGCCGCCTCCCTCGACACTCGTCCTATTCTGACGACAAACGACGTTTCCTCGATCTTTCTCGGCGACAAGGACGTGATTTTCACTTAAAATGTCCTTGTTGTGCCGAGCTGGTTCGTTACTAGTCGCGTTGAATTCCTGGGATGTCTGAATGACAAGTCACAAGCTACACACGAAAACAACGCGACTGACTTCCGGTAGCTGTGGATTTCACAATAAAATACCGCTGACCGTTACCCTTGTAAACGGACAAAAACAACCGCTCGGATGCTTCACATGAGTAAAAGCAGCAGTATCACAACGTAAAAACAATAACAGACGTGCTTTTAAAATTCTACACGATATCTACATAAGTATCACCAACAAATATTACTTAAAGTATCCAAGGTAAAAATATTAATTCGCATGGCAGAACTTTAATTTTAAAGTAAAAAACGGAAGTACAAGTGGGGAAATTATTAAGTGAAGCTTTGAGAAAGTTCTCACAAATTCCCCGGATGCAACTTTTTTCAGCCTTCATACCTGAACCAGTCATTTACCACTGGTCTGAAAAGTATTTTATGTACGGCAGAGGTAGTAATTTAAAGTGCGCATGTACATAGAACAAAGATAATATTCACTTGCGGTGGCAATTTAAAAACAACAACAACAACAACAACAAAAACAAACAAAAAAACAAGTATTAAGAGTAAATGACCTTGTTAGACATTTGTGTAAGTTCTTTTTAATTATTTATTTCAAAACGGTTTTAAATGACATTCATACAAAAAGTACTGTTGAATTGAAATACTGTTTGGAATGATTTATAAAAACCTTAAACCATGATGATCCATCAATGCAACTGAAAAACATGGGTGAAATATTTATCATACAACAGAAAAATACACACAAGTTAAGCCAAAATGTCACATACACACAATAAAACCTCTGTTGTGACTGAGATTGACTGCAAATAAACACCTTGTCCCGTGCACTAACAACTCTTTTAAACTGGGACCTGTCTGTTGACAAAAATAGCCTCTCCGTCAGTCCCGCAGACGAGACATTGTCCGAGTACGTCCAAGCTGTTGACTGACAGTGTCTGGCTGGGCAACATGTGAGTTGTCTCCAGACGGCCTTTACTGGAGTCTCCACTCAGCCAGGCACTGATGAGGGACTGGTTCCCTCCAGCTGGAGCCATCGCACTACGAGACATCATGCTGTTGTTCCTGCCACCTGGGAATATGATGGTAAAACATATTACATTAAGATTTTAGATTATTATTATTGGACAATTATTATGTTGGTGTACAGTTTCCTTTGCATGCTGATATGCCAGCTTTTTAGCTCTAGGTTATTTGTATCACGCTAACTGACACAGTGTTTTTGTGGTTGCTCTGGCAACCGAAAGATAACAGCCAGTGTTGTATGACTAATACATAATATAAATAAATACCCTATGATTAAGACAGAAGCAAAAGTTTCATGACCGGTCATGTATAATTGTCACAACAGCTCAATCATATGATGTGCTGATAAAATTTGATGATTGATTTAGGTTTTGGGAGGCTACAGGTCACGGTTGACGGCTAAAACAAAAAAGGAAATACTCAAGTAAAGAACATTGAAATTAAGCTCAACTAGAGTAAATGTATTTAGTTACATTCCATCACTCAATTTTGAGTTTTAGACAGACAAAAACACATATACTCCTCCAGATAATCCAATTTTTTAATCCATTTTCATTCAAAATGTACATTTCACTGATAAAAACAGCCAACAATAATCTTGTTACAACAACATTATTCAGCTAAGTGCACTGTAGTTTTGTTCATTTTTGTATTCACAGGCACAATTTGAACTGACAAAAGCATAGTTAACAGTGAAGTAATATGCCATTTTTTGCAGCACCTAGTCATTTTTTTCTTTGGAAAATAGTGTTTGTCATCTCCCTCCTGGCTAAAATGAGTAGGAGACATGCAATATATGGACTTGCCTTGTAGGAAGGAGGGCACGTCTGAATGTGAGGACATCTCCCAGTGCAGCAGTGAGCCATCCTCTGAGCATGTGAACAGATGGTCTGGGTTGGTTGGGTGGAAGTGGACCTCCCACACTGGGCAGAAAACCGCAGAAAAAACTTTTAGAAACCAAAGCAAAACTTATTGCAAAAAGAGAAATATAAACCTTTCCATAAATAACCTCTGGTAATTGGGTAAATTAAACTGTCAGCCTACGATAAAATCTTACTTTCAGCAGAGTGTGCCTCCATGAGTGAGAAGGGAGTGTTGCCTTGTCTCACATCCCACACACAGAGCATGCCGTCCTGGCCTCCTGTGGCCACAATGTGCTGTTGGTTTGGATGTCTGTCCACACAGTGCAGAGGAACTCTATCTCCTGACCTGAGAGGAGAACAACTCATCAGAATAGTTTATAATCTAAATCGCCCAGATATAAAGAACAGAAAAATCAACAATTTAAATGTAATTTTTGCTTATAACTGAGGAGATCATACAGGGAGAGAATCTGGGATGGCGAGTTGCTCTGTTGTCTGAAATCCCACAGTTTAAGCTGGCCGATAGAGTTCACTGTCAAAATCTCTGTTGTCCTCAAATATGTCACGGCATGAATCGTGCTGCTGTCTGCATTCTCTAGTAACGATTAAACAGCCAAATAAAACATGTTAGTCACATTATTCAAGTCATCCTGTGTGCATTTTAGTGCGACATGCTGGTCTTCCTGCAGCAGCTTCATCTTAATCTCACCTATGACTCGAGTCACTCCTTCCTGGTCGGCTCTGAAGACAATGATCCTGCCATCTTCGCCAACTGTGACAATCTCAGGACTGCTGCACACAACACCAGTGCAGGGGGCGTTGTCACAAGGGTAACGATGCGCTCTGGCCCAGTGCTTAGAAACTGATATTGTCTGCAGTTGAGCGAGAGAAGGCAGAGGAAAATAAATGATTTATCAAACCAAAACTATGTTGTATATCCAGTTCCAAAATTCTTTTCCTTGAATGACAACATATTTGTGTAGACATCTCTGGGTCTGCTGTTAAATAACGTTTTGTAAAGTCATAAATAAAATACCTTGTGGACATAATGCAATTTGCATTTTGTAAATCATGGACAGCTTTAGAACTAGAATAATGACTTAAGGAATCCAGACCACTGGTTTTCCCTTGTCAAACAATGGGCTCAGATCCAGGTCAAATGTTGCTCTAATCAGCGTTAAACTTGATTGCTTAATCCGTGTTGTGTTGCCACACCTTCTTGTGTTGCACACGTATGATATGAAATATGCAGCACAACAGACAAAGCGTAATGCTAAAAGTTACAACATGTTTTTATAAGTTCTCTTAATTTTGTTTGATGAAATCAACTGACAGTTTGATGAGTCTGCAGGGAATGGCTGCTGTGAGTATACTGTAATGTATACCTGACTGTTTTGGTGGTGGCGGAAGATGGTGACTGCTCCAGTTGAAGATGCTGTGACGATTCTGTCTTGGTCCAGAAACTGTAAAATATTAAAGAACCAAAGTGAAATAAAAGATTAATGATGCATATTTGGTTATCCTGTCTATGCCACATCTCTTTTCATATCTTGTTATCCTGGTTCACTAACGTAAAGCACTGTGCATTTAAGATTTTCTTTGCTGCAAATACATTGACTGTGAAAAATTCCTTTCATCGTTCTGAACTTCATGATAAGTTCTTTTGTTTCTTTCCGTAAGACCAGGTCTTATGAATTGCTATTATCAGATTACAATAAGCAGCAGAAATATTACTTATAACTTTGTCTTCATCATGTGTGGGTACATTAGGATATTTATATTACATCAAGAGACTTACCTGAAGGTCTAGAACATCTCCATCATGCTTGTGTTCACATAATAGCTGTGGATCTCCTTCAAATCCATCGTCCATGCCAGAACTTCCATGATTCCCAATGGACCAGAAGGAAATCTTGTTGTTCTGCATTAGACACACGTTGGGGCTGATTAAATCCAACTTGGATGTTGTTGCTGCATTGACTGAATATCACTTATCAGTCACCAGTGCTGGAATGTAACTACTTACTTTCAGTACTGTATAGTTTTTAGATACTCTAAACTTATACTTCACTGTACTCCTGAGGGAAAAACTGGACTTTTTACTCCATGATGTTTATCTGACAACTAAAGTTACTTGGTGATTCTTAAAACCAGCCAGGCCAAGTCTACTTTCTCTCATGCTGTTTCCCAGGCTAAACCAATCTTTTAGCCTTTCTGCGAGTAATTAACAGGTTTTGTATATTGTTACTGAGATCCCTGCAACACATATAACAATTGTTCACGCACTTGATGAACGCCGAACGGACACTTGACCATTCATTACATGTATGAAGTCGTTACAACGTGAATACGCCCGTTAAGTTGCGAAAAGAAATAAAATGATGAATTTCTTCTATGAAGTTTGGTGTGAAGCCTATTCAGCCTTTTTTTATCGTTAATATTAACTGTCAACTTGCCAACCTCGTTGTCCCACGAGCCAGTCGCAAACACATCTGGCTGCTGTAAAGTCGAATACGAAACCGGTTTCCATCTCGTTTTGCTGATTTTCTGAGACACGTATTTCGCATTTATACTCTCCATTGAAACAGAGACGGTCTTTCGCAGGTTCAATATTTAAAAACGTTAGCTTGTATTAGCTTAGCATTTACGGGCAAAACCGAACTGTACGCGCCTGCTACGCTACTGCGTACGTAACTACGGTGGCGCAGAGGGGTCAAAACACCAATTCAGCCGAGCGTCCTTCTTTTGGGCGTCTCTCTGGCAGTTGGTAAATAAAGAAATGGTGCAATTTCACCGCCAGATGATACGAAGCTTGGACTAAGACTTTTTACCACTGCAGTTTTTCTTTTCTTTTTTTTTACGAACAGAAAACCCTGGTCTGAGTCTTTCATAGATATCATTAAGGGATTAAAAAAAAGGTGCCAAGTGCTTATGCATTTTATGAAATAAAATAGTATAATAATATAAAAATAGAGACATATATTTAACTAAATCATAAACATATTAGTATTATGTACAGTCAAGTGGGTGAAAAAATAGATATGGTGAATGTATGTATTCTATATCAAAGAAATGACACTGAATTAATGCATTTATGATTAACTGTTGTGCTGAGCTGTGTGTCTGTAAAGAGAAGTGAGTTTTAAAAAGTGCTGTTAATATAGAGAGATGTGTGGCAGCGCGTCTAATAAACTATAACAGGTGTGTCACGCCACCTAGCGGTCACCGCCTATGTCACTGCGGCAAATCTGATTGTGCACTCAGTGAGGAATGTTGCACATTCCTGTGCAATTAACCCTGACTGAGGCAGAAACCTAAATTCTTTATTCTGAAAAATGCGCCTGTTGCGTGTCAGGGTGTGCGTTATAAAGGCCGCCCTGCAGTGAAACAGTCTCTGGATGTCCGGTGACGTGCCCGCCGCTCCACCGTCTGCTCTAGAGGTTGTCAGCTTCGTCGGTAAAACAGTCGGCGCAGGCGCGGCACTGACAGCTGCTGTCTACTTACTCCGCAAAGTCTGCTTAATAATGGCCTGGAAATCTGGAGGAGCCAGCCACGCAGAGCTCGTCAACAACCTCCGCAGTGAGTCCGCATGTTTGTTTTTAGCACCACGATGCATTGGCAGACAGCTCACCCGAGAACGGTTTAGTTTGTGCGGGGCTGACGGGGGTTAGCGCACAGGGGGGAGCGGTAGCTAGCTTGCTAGGTAGCTGGTTGCTAAGCTATGTGGTATGTTGTTGTTGACCTAGCGTTACCTCTCTCCACCCCTTTTCCCAAACCACGTCCACGCCGTGGATCGGCTACATGCCTCCGTCGTTGCAGAAACTAACCACCAGCAAACACACACGTTACCTTTTATCTTGTGTATAATCGCGGGATATTTAATGCAAGTCTATTTCTGTTTTTTGGGTTAGCTTAGCATGCTAGCTCTATGTGCGTCATTTGGGACGTTGTAGCTACCGTTAGCCGCGCTGCTAGGTGCCCTGCCCACATTCATTGATGTCTTATCTCTGCACCATTCACCTAATTTTTAACCTGAATGACACTGACACCTGGACACGTGAAGCAGCTGTACGCGGGGCTTTTCGTCTTTGCAGTGGATGAGTGACAGTGACAATTTGCTGTGTCACAGGGGCCGGTTGTTATTTATTCAGGCGGTAGTGAATGCTCGAAAAAAACAAAAAATCCAAAAAGAAGAGCAGTGAGTCAGTGTGGCACCCCGCTAGACGGCTGATATCTGGTGCTAAGTCCACTGTGATCGATGCCATCAATGCCACATGGGTTAATCTGCAATCAGATGGTCGTACATTATGTGGTAGAACTACCACAACACACAAGCAATGATCAGATACAGAGACATAAGGTTTCTCACTTGCTCATAGCAAAATGATATTCAATGTGATGAGTATTTAAGTCCACTTTCAATATAAAGTATCTACCAGGGCTATTTATATTCTGTGCAGTCCAGCACAGCATTGCAGCAGACAGTTCAGCTGTAAGCATTTTGGTTTGGGAGCAAGTGACTGGTCCTGCTCTATTTGCTTTTAATCGAAAGCAAAACTTGCACATTCATCTACATTTATCTTGCTTGTTAGCAGATATGATTATACATGTGTTCTATCTGTGTTGCATGGGTGGGGTGGGGGAATAAAATAATAATCTACATAAGGAGGCCAGCTTCTCAGCATGCAAAGCTATTCAGGAGTTTAAAAAAGTGAATTAGTTTGTTTTTTATTCAAATTCAAGAGCATGCCTTCATGATGTAAATTTCTTTCTGTTACCAGTACAAAAACATGTTTTCAAGTTAAAATTTCCCTCACTTTAGGTGCTAATAAAATTCAAAGGTCTTTATTTTAATTGTTTTGTGTTGTGTGGTCATTACTCCTGACAGGACACTGACCCATTTAGACACATGAATGGCTTAAATTTAACCCTAAGCTGGTTTTAAGCAGGTCACACACCGGATGCATGCTAATTCACGACTTTGTCATTGTCCCCGTCCTCGTCCCGACCAGTGTTCAGGACTGGTCAGTTCACGCAGAAATAGTTCACCCAGTTGCATTTGTGTTAAAACCCTCAAATGCCTCATGAATTTTTAAAAGTTCAACACCCAGTTTTGTGTGTGGAGGAAAATTATTTTTTCAAATTCAAATCGCACACTAAGTGGGTTTATAGCCTAGATGCAGATTACAGTTGGTTTTTGTTTCCCAGGGCTCTGCAAAGGCAATTTTTGAATTCTGAGAATAATTTTAGATGGAAGGAACCAGCTTGAAATGTGCCAGTATGGCTTCTTTTAATTTCAGAAATCACTAGTAGGTGTCCATCTGGCAGCTTGTGTGGTTTATTTGTAATGTATCCTAAAGCGGTACATAGCTGTGAGGGTGAGGGGAATCGGTAATGAGAGCAGCGCCGGCTGTCGTTGGCTTTTCCTGCCGTTGGCACCAGCTGCTACAGGAACCTGTTAGGAGGGATTATTCTGAAGACACTGGGAAGCTTTTTTAGTTTCTTCCATGACTCGTCATTTAAGCTGTGGCACTTTTCTGCAGCCTACATATGTGTGGCTTTCTGTGTGGACCGGGTTCATGCCAGTAACGCACATCTGTTTGTATCAGCTTCAGTCGACATTTCATCCTGCATTTTCTGTTTTTCACACAGGGCATATTGTGATTTGCAACTTAATTTTCATCCTGCATAAATTTTCATTTCATTACTCCCATTCACTGTAATCAATATAGACTCTAAAATCCTCTCTCAGAGTAAATGTAATTTGGTATTGTGTTGTCAGTGTAGGTCACTGTCTGGAAAATAATAATCATAAAATAATCGGACAGGGATGTTACAGCTCATCAACACAGTGATGCAGAAATAAAGTTGCAAGAAGGCAGAACTTTCCAGAAACTTTCTGTGGGAAGAATTTTAAAAACATTGAATTAGAAATAAGAATTGAGTTAAAAATTCTGAGTAGAACTTTAATCAATTCTTTCATTTAACAACAAAAACCATGAATGTTGAATAAACATGCTGTTAGCTAGCTTACATTTAACATATCTGATTTACCAGCTAGTTAGCTACCATATAAATACGTTTTGATTTATTTTTGCTCATTAAACTTTTATCCCATAGATGGAATATATTTACCTCAGTTTATTCCCATTAATTCCCATATATTCCCATTTGCAACCCTATGCAGAAATAAATAGAAGATAAACTAAATAAATATATAA